>JAPEVF010000480.1:0-35047 GCA_029747585.1 Pleurotus djamor
GGGGACACCACGGTCTGGCACCTTGCTTTCTCGAGGATGGCTCTCGATTGGCGTCCAAAGCTGGACTCATCAAAGTCTGGAATTTGGCGGACGACGCGGTGATCGAGTTGGAAGATTCTATAGGCTCGTGGTCACTTGCGAGGAGTCCTTCCGGGGATCGGATTGTTGCTGGCACTGTCAATGGCAGCGTGAAGATCTGGAGCGCCGATCGGGGGGAGATCACACACACGTTCAAAGCCCATGATGGTGAGATTTGGTGTCTGGCATTCCAGGATGATGGACAAGCACTTGCGACGGGGAGCATTGACCACAGGATACAGATTTGGCGATGCGATACCTGGGAGAAGATCTGGGAGTTTGATATTGGTGAAGGGGTTTACTCGCTCGCTTTCTCGCCAGATGGGAAGCGGCTTGTATCTGGAGGTCTTCTGGGAGCAGTCCATCTTTGGGATGTAGACATGGGAGACTACGAGCCTGTGGATTAATTTCTGCCCCCCGTACTATACTATTGCGGCGCGTTCGTGAGTCATGCGTGAGGTTGAGCATCATGTCTGAGATCATGTCGAAGTTCGTTGTAGAACAGCATACAACTATGATGAATGAAGTACTCTACAAGCATGGTGCAACTAAGTACGGGGGGCAGCGCCGGGAACGTTACGCCTCTCGCGTTGTGGGCGGTCCTGTGATGCGAGGACGGGGTTGATGATGGTGACGGGGATGTCGGCGAAGTTGAGCGCGACGAGGAGGACCTAGAGTACATCACCATAAAACTCAATATACATGCGCGGAGAGTACCTTCAACGCCACCAGCACTCGCACTACCGTCCAACAATGACACCTCAGGAACGTAGTTGTCTTTGCGCTCACACTTTTCTTCATCTTGGAGCTTGAAGGAAATATCACGGACGGGGCCCTTTTGGATACGCTCCGATGTGTGGTGAAGCCGGCGATTTTGTTGCGGAGGCTTTTGGAGGTGACGATGGCCTATAGGATAAATTAGAGTAAGCTGAGTGAGGTATGTGGGGAAGAGACGTCAGTACGCACAACTTCATTGATGATATGCTTGTCGGTGTGGAATTCGAGGACGAGCTGGTGGTAGCTATCTCCTCACAGTCAAGTAATCTACTCTAGCATCGAAATCAGCGAATAAGTAGGCGACGAAGAGAAGAGGGTGTACTGACCATGGAAAGAAGACAGCGGATTGAGCCTTTGGAACGGCGTAGAGTATAGTATCCATCGAAGAGGCTTCGTAGTCACGGTGACATCCAGTTCGAGTTTCTAAGCTTCTTTGTCTTTGAGGCCATCAGGCCAGGTCTCGTTCTCAATATCAATCCTCACTGCATTCAACATCTCCACAATCCAATCCAGAAAACCGGCTCCGATCCCAACCTTCTGCGTCAACCATAGAGCGCAAGTCTGGAGCGTAAAAAGACGACCAATGAGGGGTATTATTGAGCGCTATGTGGCTAGCTTAGCCACTACTCCTGGAAAGAGACGGTCGCTGAGCGGGAAAAGGTGTAAAAACGAGTGGGATAAAAGGTAGACGTTGAATTGGTGGCTCACGCAACAACTGTCGAAGCAAAACCGGCCGCTGGATACTTCAGCGGTAGCGTACGCAGATTACGCTGTATCATAGTCGGTATCCATCGAAGGAAGAGTTTTCTGTGGGCGAAAAAGCAAAACGCGCTCGGTCAGCGGCGGTGTTGGAGGAGAAGATGAAGCTCGAATACCAGGACACCGTATCAATGTCATCTCAGTCTTCTATTCTTTGTGATCTAAAGCGATGAAAAGGGGGCCTAAGGTGGGGAAATAGAGCAGTACGGCTCCCGGTGGACATTGTACGTTGAAAAGAGGTGTGTGATGATGTTTGGCTACAGCTTCTGCGGTTCCAATCCTTTCTCTCAAGTCTCGCACCTATTGGCATTAGCCCGTACGGAGGCATACGATGCGAATCCAATGGAGTAGCAAGGAAGACTCAGATTGAGGCTTTTATTTCGTGGATTAGATGCCTGTCGTCAACGGAGAAAGCAGAGAGGAGTGTTGACCCAAGTGAAGAAGTACGAAACGAGACTGGGACTCAAGAACGAGAACCGGAATCTGAGAACCTCAAAGGGGTTGGGTTTGAGTTTTGAGACGCGAGCTGGCTAAAGCCGACTCCATGCGCAGAATCATAGTTTAGACTAGAAAGTTATAGCGAAAACGAAAGAGAAGGGATTCCGCAGGACCGTTAGGTATGCCGTTGCATTCATAGCATACATTCCATGACGATCGAAGAAGGCTAGCACCGTTGTAGCGGCAGGAACCATTGTTTGCGTTATTCGCGAGGGGAAAATGAGTTTGGCGACAGAGATTTGATGTCATGGGGGAAAGCAAGAGGCATCGAGCGAGGAGGGACCAGTCAAGATCAATGAAGTTAGAATCAGTGAACCACTCCATACGTCTACATCGGCGTCGTGTGCGAAGGGAAGAGAGAAGCCGCAAGCAAGACTCGGATTTCGGTTTGGGTTTCGCGAAATAGATGCTTTTCGCACAACATAAAGGAGAGAGGAGAGAGGAACGAAAATGAGACCGGAGACCATAGAACAGGGGACTCAAAATGAGAACCAGGATAACGAGCAAGGGCCTACAGGGAAAGGGAACCTGAAACCATCAAAGGTTGAGACGTGAGATCATTCCAGAAAGAACTCGAGCAATGATTCCTGTCCAGAGCAAGGGACTGGCAGCGAGAACGAAGGAGGACGGATTAAACAGGACTGTGGGATGGAGACTGCGCGAGATATCTTGAGGGACGAGCAAGAACCATATGGGGAGGAGGGATGAATCAAGATCAACATACCACGAAGTAAGAATAAGCGAGCGTTACCGCGGGTATGCTGTAAGGTGAAACTTTGAACTCTAAATTGTTCTTCGTCTTCCTTCACATCATAGTGGGAAGGACTTCAACTGCAGAAACGGCTATTTGATACGTCATATTGCAGTATACGTTTGTGGTGTGATATGGTGAGTCATAGGCTGATAAGTCAATCCGAAGAGGTATAAAACGTAGCTTTGAAGACCTGCCCAGACGAATCGAAGAAAGAAACGGATAGTCGCGAGAAGTCAACGCATAGATCGTTTGGTCTGCCGTGGTTGATGATTCTGTAGCATGAGTCGGATATGTGCGTTCATTACGCGAAGAAAGATGAGCGAGACCGTCGAAGAAAGCATGAAGAGGGGAGACAATAAGTAGACATAAGGATATTGCTCGTGGAGGGACCCAATGCAAGGATCGAGGTGCGGGTGAAAGGAAAGGTGAAGACGGACGAAAGTGGTCTTGTATGCGTCGCCAGACACCAAGGAGCACCTTGAAATAGGCAGAGCCTCGGAGTAACGAAAGCAAACGGTGGATTGCAAGGACGTAGCGGAGAGTATCTTCGGGCTAGAGACACAGAGATAAGGCAATCGTCAAATGGATTCAAAGGCAAATGAATCATCCAGGCGTCTGGGTACGTTTCGGAGAGAGATGGAAGAGACGTGATGAGGTTGGGGTGCGAAGTGCGAAATGCGAAGAGGGAGAGGAACATTAGAAGCGCAATTACTCTATACGGCTGCTCAGGGCCAGGATTGAGGCGGGCAAGAGGAGGCTAGGAGTGCAGAGACACGATTGCAGCGTCGTTGAGTCGAAACGGTGGAGCCAGCATTTGTGGTCGTTTGGCGGAGAGGGTGATTGGACGAAAACGGTACGGACATCATGGAGAGGACTAGAAGGAAGACGGGATGTAAGAGGATAGAGCTATTGATGTCAATAATGAAGTTAACCGTCGTACCGATTTGACAGGATGTTCATACCAAAAACCCTGCGCGCTTCCATGTCTCTTCTTCATCGATGGCCCGAATCCACCTAGAGAGGTAAAACATTTGGGTTCGGAGGGACGGATATGAGGAAAGAGCGTTGGCAATGGCGGTGGCGATGAGAAAGAGGTGGAGTTCGTTGGCGGGAAGAAGAGAAAAGGGTGCGGGCCAGACACGGGCTGAACTACCCGAAACCAATCGCACGACGTATTCTTCCTTCCGCGGACTTTGCACTCTCCACGGGATGTCTTCCCTCTGTGGTTTCCGTGGCAAAGTCGAAACCAATTCAAGTCCTGTCAGCTCCTCAAGTCCTGTCAGCTCCTCGCTCCTAGTCTCTGTCCTTTACACCGTCCGCCTTCGCCGCTCCGAACGTATTCTGTCATGACACCGTCAATGAATCTGAGATCTCGCTTCTGCTGGACGATACCATACCCCTCCGATACACAATCCCACCACTCGTTTCTCGCCCTTTCAGCTTCTCATCAAGCCACCCGAAAGGCACCTTCACGGCTGCGACATTCCTCTCCGCGCAGCTGTCCATTGCAGACACTCCATCCCTTCCCTCCATCCCTGCGATTGTCATTCTCGTCACTGCCTTCCCGTGGTCAGACGGCCCTCATCAAGAGTGTCGTCGTCATCGTGTATCGCAATTGACACATATAGGGTGCATATATGCGCTGATTTCGCATCTGGCTAATAACGCTTCGTATGTACTGCGTTTTGGGTCATTGGTGCATGCCTATGGAAGGTGTTATGGACGTAGCTTCACACGTATCGTTGTCTGGCTACCATACATATTCGGTGGGTAGGTGGGAACAACATGCGACCAGCAGGGAACGTAGTGATGTAGTCCATACTCTAAGCCCAGAAAGGGGAATAGGTAAAGGATACGTAGAGAACGGGTCCGTGTGGAGGCGATGTCCATGTTCTATGTAGAGTATGTGTAGGAGAGAACGGTCCAGATCTACGTACGGAGGAAGAGACAGAGTCCATGCGAACGGTCGTCTGGAGGGAGCCTTCGCGCCGTCTAGCGTCAGCCAGACTTCGGGCATGACTCGGAGGGGATGGATCTGGGAACCTGGTCGCTGTAATGGCCAATCGAACAACAAGAACGTCTTCTAGAATTGAAGGCGACGCTAGATGGAAGGTGACGCTGCCAGCCTGATCCAGTGTGTGAGTACCATAGACCTGGCGTCGTCGTTTGCTGAGAGAGCAAGTCGTTCAGGATTACCATCGTTTTCCTCCTGACGAAGGCTTGTAATCCCTCTGAACTCGAACCCATAGTCGACACGAGCGTGGAGAGCCGGACGACCAACGTGAACGTGACAGCAACAAGGTAGCCTGCCGATTGACGGCGGTACGAAGTGCAGTGGATGAGGTCGACACTGAGAAAAGGGGGAGGGAGAACCGGTAGCCCTATGCGATGGTACCAAGGCTGGTACGTGATCTTCTTCGTCATCGTTCAGACCGCAATCGAACCCATCCTATACCCGTAGCCCCGTAACCTCTTCCCAGCATATCGCCCACGAAAAGAAGGGGGATCTGCAGCTATACGACGCTCGAGACGTGCGACGTATAGATAGTCGCAAAGGTTCTTGGCGAGCGAGAAGCTGCCAGGAATATTGCTGAGCTTTCGGTGCTATGGGTTGACAGAGACGAGAAGATGCGGTGAGGATAGGGTAGACCTGCGTCCAATCCACTGGTAACGTTGGACGAGGGGATAAGAGACGGAGTGGTTGCGATGGATCTAGACCAGCAATAACGAACGTCAGCGCCGATTGTGGGTGGCTGGTCGATGGTTACGGCCTGGTGACAAGCTCACGATGTAGGGGTACGGAGTACTCGTGCTGCTACGATGAGGTCGGACGTCGGAAGGGTGGTACCTCTGGGAGAGGGAATCGCTAGGAAGGAGGAAGATGTATATGACATAGAAGATCGACGAATAGAGCTGGCCATCGAGGGCGTTAACCCTGCGATGAGCAAAGGGCGACGATTTCCAAGGTCGATGGATCATCCTTCGATAGCCCTGATCTTCATCGTGCCCATCCTCCCTCCCATACCATCTCCGACTTGCTGACCAGGAAAACATTCCGTTCACTGATGAACCATCCAACCACAATGGGACGAGAATCGACATCGAGGCCGCTGACAACATCCATACCCCCGAAGAGCAGGTTACGGAGGTGGGATACGAGGATCAACAGTTGATGGTGATGATGTGAAAGAGAGAGCATTCGGTGCAGGATGTTCAGTGCTCGAAAGTGATGTGGATGGCGGGAGGAAGATCATAGGGATGACGTCGAAAATCTTCGTGTGCCATCACCTGTGAGATCCGGATGCGAAGGCTTGAGATGAGCCGGTGGTATATCAAGACTGGTACGCGCGTCCTTGGCGCCCATCCTGGAGGAGACGAGCAGCGGGAGTAGGTCGCAGACATTGACAGGAGTCGGCGATTGAGAAGCTGAGCGGGGCGAGGGAGGGGGAAACCATGTTCCTTGAATTGGTCCCTGCGGTTTGGCTCTCCTCGCGGTTCTGCTGTGCTTGGCCACGAAGAAACGAAGGGAATCGTGAGGATGGGGATAGGCAGGTTAACGATGTCGAAGCTGGGTGGTCGTAGCAGCGACGATTTGAGGCCTTCCAGCGTCTTCGTCAATATCAGCTCCAGCTCCAACCTCCTCATCTCCATCAAGGACTCTGGACCTGCTCCAAAAACTTGCGCCTATACCAACCAGGCTCCGAGATCTGGGAATTAGAGGGGGCGGGTGGCTTGACGAAGCTATGAGCTTTACGGAGCAATTCTGGTGGGTGACGTGGACGCGAGCGCTGTGACGGAAAGTGTGCCTGGAGAATCTGGGAGGGGAGATAGCTAATCAGCTAGGTCAAGGTGAATAGAAAGAGGGACGGATGTTCACGCACCACGGTATAGACAGTAAAAGCCCACCAGCGAACACCTCCCCGCAATCAAAGCGGTCAGCCACAGCGCGACGAGGAATGATAGCCCTAGAAAAACTGCCAAGCTGGTAGGAGCAAACCCGACGACGACGTCGAGCGAAGAGGCAGGGTCGTCCGGTTTGTTGCTTTGCTGTATACGACGGGGAAGTGACCTTCTTTTAGTAAGATACGCCGATGTTGTTCTCATGCAGAGGAAAGCGAGGAGGGGTACACTGTCGCCGGTAGGAGGACACGCGTCGCTTGATGGGGATGCCAGACGCAGCGTCTGTGCGGAGAATGTGTGTGGTGCTGGTAATTGACTCTGAGGAGGCTGGGATGAGATGGTATCGATGCGTTGTCGAAGACCCGTTGTTTTCGTCTGGCTCCGGTGGGTACAACATGATGAAAGGGCGTATGTTTGTGAAGACGGGTCTGAGAGGGTCTGAGAGGGTTTCCGTTGAAGGTGTTCGTGGTCATAGCAGTGCCCCGTTTCATTCTTGGAGTTTCTTCGAAGCAAGATCCCGTTCATGGCTCCCTCTACTCGACATCTCCACGAACTCGAACCACCCNAAAAAAACCTGTCCTTCCAGCCCAAAAAATCCAAATCCGCGACGAAGGAAACAGCTGTTGGTTGGGGAGAAGGCTCATTTGACTAGTGTAGGTGCGTAACGCTGCCAGTATGAGGTCCCGAAGGCGTATGAGACGATACCTGAGAGAAGAAGAGAAAGCGGGCTGGTCAGCCAGGAAAACGAAGAAACATGGGGGAAAATCACGCACCATGAAACGGGTATGAATATCGACAGGTTCCAAGAGCCAGAAGAGTATCTCTTCGAGAGGAAGAGACGGATACGATGATCATAGAGCAGGACTGTCGAAGGGGTATACTATTAGTTACCTATGGGGGATNATGGGGATGGAGATGGTGGTGCGGAGAAAGGATGATCGGATGTGTTTGGCGTTGCTTGGCACAGCCTCGACCGAAATGGCCGATTTTTTCATTCCGTTTTTACTCCACATTTCTCAAAGTTGTGGTTCGTGTCTCGCCTTTCTACGAAGGAGACAACTCAGCTCGAAAAAATAAATCTTGCCGTCTTGCGATTTTATCACCCCATTTCGGTGTAACATGGCCCCCATACCTGCAAATTCGAGCCAGAACATTGCCTTGCGTTCCTACTCTATCAGGAAAAGTCTCTGAATCTCGTTAATGCCGATGTTTACTGGATGTGATGCTACCACTAGCGTTCCCCTTGACCTTTGCTGGGTTCTTCGCGGATTGCTTGCAGGGTATCAGGCTCACCACGATCACAACGCGTTGCTTGGGACGAGGAATGACCGGAAACGTGTGGTGAACTCGTTGGTCGCTGCCGTAGGCAACAAGATGAATTACTCTGAGTGTCAGCCCTCGAGCTGTGAACTGCTCTCGCTGGATGTACGCGTTCTCTTGAGGAGAAGCTTCTATCACACCCTGTGCATGCTATGGTCGTAGTTCGTGTCCTATCCACCATATGTGTCCGCAACTCGAGGTAACGGATAACGATCATTGGGAGGCAGACGCCGCTGCATGTCGACCATGTTGCCCGCTGTCGACAAGTCGATTCTCGGAGAAATCCCGCAGGTGTGAACGGGCAGTAATCGCTTTTTGCTTGACTCTGGTACGAGTATCTCCACTCTCATTCAACATCGTATTCCATTCTTAACCCCTCCTCCTCCTACTTAGTTATCGTCGATACCTGAAATCTGAGAACGTTTAGTGTAGGCTCGGTGTCTGTCTTGAAATGGCTTTTTGACCAACATGGATAAAGTATGCGTCTGTGCGTTTACAGCGTGGTATGTCAATTTCTTTCTTCCATTCTCACAGCTGAGACCTCCCCGTCCCTTGAACACACACATCAACGGCCAGTCTATGACAGCTAGATCAGATGGTCAATCCTGACGCCCATCTCCACCACCATCAGCCTCGAAGCAAACACGTTTCTACTGGAAATTCTCCAAAGTCTACTTCAACGCCCGCATTTATTGGTACGGAGGATGGGATGATTCCTTGTATATCTTGTTTTCAGTCTAGCACTTCGAGCGTGAGTGGTATCCTTTAGTTTAACGTCTAGTTGAATTCGGAGTCGTCGTAAGTCCACAGTCCTTGTGTGATACGTTCAGAATCCTGACATCGTCAAGGGCTACTGCGTGTGGCGTCGCGGATTCTGTGATCTGTGAATTCGGCTCGTCCATCAATCTTACGCCTCAGCCCATCGTCAAAACGAGGAACCCACCACCCCTTTCCACCTCATCGAAACACGGAAGTAGGACCCACCGGACTCGGAAGGCGTGTTTTCCGTGAGGTCTAGTCGACCACCAGACAATACGTCCGAATTTCCAGCGCTAGAGAGTCATTATATATCGAGAAGCTTCCTTCCTTTCCATCCACGGACGCTTGCTTCCCTCCGTGATGTCGTCTCGCCCAACCAAGGTCGGCGACCTGAAAGAGGACCTTCCTCCGACTATTTCTCCTGCCACGCATCCTCAAACTGTCCGACGCACACTCTGTATCCACACAGGAAAAGGACGCAACTTGGTTGTGAACCTGGATGGAACCGCAAACCAGTTCAGCGAGCACGTATGTCGTCCTCCTTCCGTCCTCGTATCCCTACGTTGTCTAACGCTTTTCTGTTACCGTAGTCTACCAACGTCGTCGAACTGTTCAGTCGTCTCATCAAGGATGAGGGCCAAATGGTTTACTACGATAGCGGCATCGGAACCTACGCACCACCGTCATTCAAGTCGTTGAGCTACCTCAAGCAAGTCATATATCACGCGATTGATACCGCGATTGCGTGGTAGGTCTCTCTACTCGCCGTGCCATTCTTCGATGCTCATTCTGACTTCCAGGAACTTCGAGAACATCGTACATGCAGCGTACAAATGGCTATCCGAAAACTATCAGCCCGGTGACCGCATCTTCCTCTTTGGTAAGTAACYAAGCTTCGACTGGTTTGACGACGTCGACTGACAATGATATAAAATCAGGCTTTTCCCGAGGTGCCTACCAGGCTCGTGTGATCGCAGGCATGATTGAGAAGGTCCGCCCTTTCCATTTTATCGGAGGATACACTCTCTGATCCGCGGTCCGTCACTCCAAGGTTGGTCTCCTTCACAAAGGCAACGACAGACAAATCCCCTTGTACGTCCGCCATGMCAGATGTCAGCCTGACCCTCACGAGYTTCGTTYCGTAGCGCYTATGAACTCTACTCATCCGTTATGGAGARCACYCAGCGGAAAGAATCTGGAGAYGAGGCYGCAGGAAGCACAGATGCGGGGACAACATCYAAGGCAGAGACACAACGACTCAAGCAAGAGAAACTCTGCCGTCAATTCAAGARCTCGCTCTGTCATGAGAACGTCAAGGTTCACTTCGTTGGTGCTTGGTGCGTARATCGGTCTCACATTTTCGTGACAAATTTAGAGTGATACATTGTCGTGTAGGGATACCGTTTCATCCATTGGAGTCCTACGCGGSAAGTCCTTGCCTGAGACWGTGTCTGGTATGGGTCATGTATGTGCCTTTCGCCACGCGTTAGCTCTCGACGAGTGTCGCGTCAAGTTCCAGCCCGAATTCGCCAACGGTGGCTTGGGTCCGCGTCACGGAGATACAGGAGATGTRAAGGAAGTATGGTTCGCTGGGTCGCACTCAGATATGTATGTCACACGACGTAAAGCATTCTTGGGTCTTTGACTAACAATGGCTTTCCACAGCGGCGGCGGGAATACCCTGAATGAAGACCTCAAGAACTTTGGRCCTGCGCTRCGGTGGATGACGTACGARGCMATCATGTAYGGCCTCCGAATCAAGGCMTATGARGGTGTTTGGGAACCGCCACAACTCACSGAGTCACTCAAGGGATTCTGGAATGTCTTGGAGCTGCTACCGYTCCCTTGTCTATCATATGCGGATGCACATAGYCTCACATCKTCGTGAGTAAACCCCYGAGAACGAGTTGAATGACTCTCGCTGATTCCCATTTACCCAGACCTCACTCTTGGGCTGGGAGAATGATTCAGCCAGGGCACCGCATCCACCAATCGGTTCTCAGCCAGAAGTCCATCGTCGTTCTCAACTCCATCAATCCGATTCCCGGCGCATTCCCAGTGACTACAGATACAGACATTGACACTGAGGTGCCCTACTTTCCGCAAGCAACTCTTGCACATGGACTTCCGTTGAAGGTCTGGAGTGACCTCCACATTGGGCACGAACTCATTGAGCAGGACCCCTTTGAGAATGCTGCCCATGCTTTGGTCTCATTGGCTGGAGCTTGCCTGGCGATCGAGAGCGGAGATGTGAATTTTTATCGTTTCGGCGCCGCAATTACAACATTAGAGTCGTTCTTACATGACGGTGAGATGGAATTCAACCGCACTGCTGTACGGGCTGCTTATCTCAGGACCAGTCACACGGTTAGCGTCGCTCGTTGAAGTTCCTGATGCGGGAGGGACTCTCCTGACAGCGCTTGGTGTAGCCGTACATCACCAAGCACTTGCCGCAATGCCACTGGAACTCAAGGARACGTTGGTATGTTTACTTTCACAGGCCCGACTAGTTCCTACGACTGCTCGACTCCCGGTTGTTTCTCAAGTCTACCAGTGGGGCTCTGAAATTTGCCGATACCGAGATAACTTTTTGAAAGTTCTCCAACCATTTGGTGAGTAGTTTTGTCTGTAAATCAAGCCACATTTAGTGATGCTCCATGTAGCGTGCCTCGGGTATCTCAAAGAGGGGTACAATTATATAGAGAGTGTGGCTTTCTCAATCCAACAACCAGGACRAATTGTATTTACTTCAAGCCCTGATGAGACAACATCCATTTTCATCTGGGATGGATCCACTCAACCTCGSGACGACATCACCAAGGTTCGAGGGATTAGGTCGACAATCTCCCGTGATGGTTCCCACATTGCCGTTAGGGATGGGACGGCTGTCAGCATCATTGACACCACCGCGCAGCTGCCCTCAACCACCAAATATACTGACAACAAGGAGCCCAGCAACATCTCATCTCTCTGCTTCTCCAGCGACAACCACACCCTAGCAACGGGGCATGAGAAAGGCTGGATCAAGCTGTGGCGATGGGAGGGAGATCAATGGAAGGTGAGCAAGAGGTTCAAAGACGGGGACACCACGGTCTGGCACCTTGCTTTCTCGAGGGATGGCTCTCGATTGGCGTCCAAAGCTGGACTCATCAAAGTCTGGAATTTGGCGGACGACGCGGTGATCGAGTTGGAAGATTCTATAGGCTCGTGGTCACTTGCGAGGAGTCCTTCCGGGGATCGGATTGTTGCTGGCACTGTCAATGGCAGCGTGAAGATCTGGAGCGCCGATCAGGGGGAGATCACACACACGTTCAAAGCCCATGATGGTGAGATTTGGTGTCTGGCATTCCAGGATGATGGACAAGCACTTGCGACGGGGAGCATTGACCACAGGATACAGATTTGGCGATGTGATACCTGGGAGAAGATCTGGGAGTTTGATATTGGTGAAGGGGTTTACTCGCTTGCTTTCTCGCCAGATGGGAAGCGGCTTGTATCTGGAGGTCTTCTGGGAGCAGTCCATCTTTGGGATGTAGACATGGGAGACTACGANGCCTGTGGATTAATTTCTGCCCCCCGTACTATACTATTGCGGCGCATTCGTGAGTCATGCGTGAGGTTGAGCATCATGCCTGAGATCATGTCGAAGTCCGTTGTAGAACAGCATACAACTATGATGAATGAAGTACTCTACAAGCATGGTGCAACTAAGTACNGGGGGCAGCGCCGGGAACGTTACGCCTCTCGCGTCGTGGGCGGTCCTGTGATGCGAGGACGGGGTTGATGATGGCGACGGGGATGTCGGCGAAGTTGAGCGCGACGAGGAGGACCTAGAGTACATCACCATAAAACTCAATATACATGCGTGGAGAGTACCTTCAACGCCACCAGCACTCGCACTACCGTCCAACAATGACACCTCAGGAACGTAGTTGTCTTTGCGCTCACGCTCTTCTTCGTCTAGGAGCTTGAAGGAAATACCACGGACGGGGCCCTTTTGGATACGCTCCAGAGATGTGTGGTGAAGCCGGCGATTTTGTTGCGGAGGCTTTTAGAGGTGACGATGGCCTATAGGATAAATTAGAGTAAGCTGAGTGAGGTATGTGGGGAAGAGACGTCAGTACGCACAACTTCATCGATGATATGCTTGTCGGTGTGGAATTCGAGGACGAGCTGGTGGTAGCTATCTCCTCACAGTCAAGTAATCTACTCTACTCTAGCATCGAAATCAGCGAATAAGTAGGCGACGAAGAGAAGAGGGTGTACTGACCACGGGAAGAAGACAGCAGGTTGAGCCTTTGGGACGGCGTAGAGTATAGTATCCATCGAAGAGGCTTCGTAGTCACGGTGACATCCAGTTCGAGTTTCTAAGCTTCTTTGTCTTTGAGGCCATCAGGCCAGGTCTCGTTCTCAATATCAATCCTCACTGCATTCAACATCTCCACAATCCAATCCAGAAAACCGGCTCCGATCCCAACCTTCTGTGTCAACCATAGAGCGCAAGTCTGGAGCGTAAAAAGACGACCAATGAGGGGTATTATTGAGCGCTATGTGGCTAGCTTACTCCTGGAAAGAGACGGTCGCCGAGCGGGAAAGGGTGTAAAAACGAGTGGGATAAAAGGTAGACGTTGAATTGGTGGCTCACGCAACAACTTTCGAAGCAAAACCGGCCGCTGGGTACTTCAGCGGTAGTATACGCAGATTACGCTGTATCATAGTCGGTATCCATCGAAGGAAGAGTTTTCTGTGGGCGAAAAAGCAAAACGCGCCCGGTCAGCGGCGGTGTTGGAGGAGAAGATGAAGCTCGAATACCAGGACACCGTATCAATGTCATCTCAGTCTTCTATTCTTTGTGATCTAAAGCGATAAAAAGGGGGCCTAAGGTTGGGAAATAGAGCAGTACGACTCCCAGTGGACATCGTACGTTGAAAAGAGGTGTGTGATGATGTTTGGCTACAGCTTCTGCGGTTCCAATCCTTTCTCTCGAGTCTCGCACCCATTGGCATTAGCCCGTACGGAAGCATACGATGCGAACCCAATGGAGTAGCAAGGAAGACGCAGATTGAGGCTTTTATTTCGTGGATTAGATGCCTGTCGTCAACGGAGAAAGCAGAGAGGAGTGTTGACCCAAGTGAAGATGTACGAAACGAGACTGGGACTCGAGAACGAGAACCGGAATCTGAGAACCTCAAAGGGGTTGGGTTTGAGTTTCGAGACGCGAGCTGGCTAAAGCCGACTCCATGCGCGGAATCATATTTTAGACTAGAAAGTTATAGCGAAAACGAAAGAGAAGGGATTCCGCAGAACCGTTAGGTATACCGTTGCATTTATAACACAAATTCCATGATGATCGAAGACGGCTGGCGCCATTGTAGCGGCAGGAACCATTGTTTGCGTTATTCGCGAGGGGGAAAATGAGTTTGGAGACGGAGATTTGATGCCATAGGGGAAAGCAAGAGGCATCGAGCGAGGAGGGACCAGTCAAGATCAATGAAAGAAGAATCAGAGAGGCAGTCCAGACTTAAATCGGCGTCGTTTTTGAAAAGAAAGGAGGAGCCGCGGGCAAGACTCGGATTTCGGTTTGGATTTCGCGAAATAGATGTCTTTAGGCTTTCGCGCGAGGAGAAGAGAGTTGACCCAAGGGAATTACAACGAGACCGTAGACCGTAGAACGGGGGACGAGCCAGAGGCTACAGGGAAGGGGATCAATCGAGATCAACGTACTACGAAGTGAGGATAGGCGAACGTTACCGCAGGGATGCCGTAACGTGAAACTTTGAACTCTAAAGAAAGGGCCATTTGGTACGTCATATTGCAGTCTACGTCCGTGGTGCGCTGTGGTGAGTCATACGTTGGGAAGTCAATCCGACCCAGCCATCTGGATAATCCAGCTTTCGTTACTCTGGGGTTCTGACTGCTTCATGGTGCTCACTGCCACTTGGGAACACATACAAGAGCACTTTCGTCCGTCTTCTTCCCCATCGGTCTTCCTGGGTGTCTTCCCTCTTCGGTTCCATAGCAAAGTCAAAACCGATTCGAACTCGTCAAACCCTCGCACTTAGTCTCTGCCTTTCTTCCCCTGCTAGCACACACCGCTTGAACGTATTCACTACTCGCGAGCTTCGGCGTTGTCAACTCATCTAGATAAACAACACGACGCTGGCCGTGAATCTGACCTCTCGCACCTGCTGGACGGTACCATACCCATCCAATACGAAATCCCATCTCACTCTCGTCGCCCTTCAAGTTTCTCTTCGAGCCACGGGAATGGAGCTTTTATGCCTGTGTCATTCCTCTTCGCACAGCTGTGCAGCCCGATACTATATAGTAGAGTATGCCTTCCCTTCTCTCCCTGTGACTTTCCTTCATGTCGTTGTACTTCGAGCGTTCAGTCAGAATGCATCAGGGTTGATAACCTCATGGTCTATCGCAACGAATACATATTGGGTGCATATATGCGCTGACATTGTCTTTAGTAATGATGCCTGGTAGGTAGGTCGTTGGCGTGAACGAGCTAAGACTGTCCGACCAGCTATGCAAAGGGTGATGGACGTAGGGTATGCGTATCGTGGTCCCAAATCGATACGTAATAACATGTCGCGGTTTCACCAGAGTCCGCACGTGCGCGAGAGGTAAGTGGATAAGGCAGATTCGCGTCCGTTATAGGTAAGAAAGTGTCCATGGAACGAATCTATACACGAACAGGAAGAGAAAAAAGTGTCCATGGAGTAAAAGAAGACAGAGGTACAAACGCAAGCGGCATCCCACGACTACAAGAAGTATGATCTCCTCGAACACCTCTAGGTCGTCTAGCGAAACCGCACAGTCTCCGTGTTCATGTGGTCTCGGTGCTGAGCTCGCTGACTATTGGGAGGAATAACCTCCAGAGAACCTGCCGGAATCGCGAGCGACATTGTCTTCATGGGTACTGCGTTTCGTTGAAGGCGATGGGGTGACGACGTCAATGGAAGATTCATTCTGCACTTGTGAAGCACAATGCTGAGACTTTTGAGGTCGTGTTGGAACGCAAAGCGTTCAACGTTGTTCGTGTTTACTTGATAATCGTGTTTACTTGATAAGACTTGGGAGCTCGAATCGATCGAACGACTTCATCACGGACGGGACGAGCTAGACGACCAGCTTAAACGTGACAGCAACAATGTAGTCTGCTGGTTGGTGGCGTTACTAAGTGCGGTAGATGAGGTCGACACTGAGAAAAGGGACGGAGGGGGGACCGGAAAGCCCTATGCGATGGTACCAAGGCTGGTACGTGATCTTCTTCGTCATCCGTTCTGACCTCGATGGAACCCATCCCATACCTGTAACCTCCTCCCAGCATATCTCCCACGAAAAGGTGGGCTCTGCAGCTATACGAGGACCAAGACGTGCGGCACTTGGATAGTCGCAAATAAGTATTGGAGAGCGAGAGGCCGCCTGTGATATTGATATCGAGGTACTCTGGGTTGACACAGACGAGAAGATGTGGAAAGGGTAGACCTGCATCCTCGTACATGAATCCGCTGTTAACGTTGAGCGAATAGATGAGAGACGGAGGTTGTAAGTAATGGTCGTGATGAATCTAGACCAGCACGAAGTCGACCTCGGGTGGCTAGTCGTGGTTACAGCTTGGTGACGAGCTCGCGGTGTAGGGGTACGGAGTACTCGTGCTGCTACGATATGTTTGGACGTGAAAAGGGTGGTACATCGGAGGGAGGGAATCACTAGGAGGAAGGAAGAGGTATATGACATAGAAGATCGACGAATAGAGGTTGCCATCGAGGGCGTTGACGCTGCGAGGAGGACAAGCGCTGTACGCAGAGTTCCATGGGTGATGTATCGCTGCTCGATACCCTAATCTTCATCGTGCCTATTCTCCCTCCCATACCAAGTCCCAACTGCTGACCATCATACATCCCCTTCGCAAACGAACCATACAACCACAATGGGACGAGCGTCGACATCGAATCCGCTGACCATACACGAGAAAAGCAGGTCTGGGGAGAGAGGGTAAGGAAGAGTGGGCGATCGATGCACTAGGCTGATGTGGATGATGGGGATGATGTTCCCTTCTTCGTAATACACCACCGTTGAGACAAGGAAGACATGGGTAGTGTATGGGGTGATGGATGGTGGCGGACTAGAACTTGTACGCGCGTCCTTAGGCGCCCATACTTGAAAAAGATGGGCAGCGCACAGGCAGATCGTCGACGATGACAGAAGATGATGGCTGGGAAACTGAAGGTGGAGAGGGTGACGGAGGTCATGTCTCCTGAGTAGGTCGGTGAGGGTTGGCTCTCATCGCGATTCTGCGGGGCTGAGCCACAAAGAAATCGTAGGGATGACTAGGTTGACGTTGTCGAAGCTGGCTAGCCGTAGCAGCGTCGTGTCCGAAGCTTCATCGAGACCGAGTCCACCACCAGCATCCCTCTGCATCCCGTTCAACTTAAACTAGAGCCTCCCCAGTAACCAGTCCCCATGACCTTCTAATCCGACTCGAAGAGGGGGTAACTAATCGAATATTGAAGCATCGTCCAGCGATTCTAGTAGCCAGTATAGAGGCGTGAGCTGCCACTGAAGGCTTCCGAAGAGAAGCTAGAGGAGACAGATGTGTTAGTCAGAGACCCGAGGGGCAGAGAGAAATGGTAACATACGATAGTTCGCACGAGCCAGCTCCACCCCTCCTAGACCTAGCCGAGCATCGCAGTACAACGAGCTCGAGCCATAACCATGCGTACGCGACCCATTGGACGACAGCATATTGAAGGGTGGTATGGGAGATCGATATCGATGGCGGTCGGAGGCTCTTCTGGCCACCATGAATGCGGTAGCGAACGAGAGGAGCAAGTCTTCGTCCGCTCTCGTATCCGTGACTACAGCAGGTCGAAGGAGGAGGAAAGAAAAGGCACAAGGAGCAAGTCCTCCTGGTTGGAATACGCCTGTGCTAGATGAAACGGGCGGCGTTGAGGACGCGGATGGTGGTGGTGCGGTTGTCGATGCCCATGTTGCTGTAGATGATGGGCAGGTCGTCGAGAAGCTGCTCTCTCATGAGATAGAGTATACGAAAGAGGCAGTGGGTTGGANTTTTTTTTAGCTTGGGGTTCGGCTAGGATAAACGTTGGTGGCTCTTCGTGGTTGTGGAAGCCCTATGGCCGTGTCTTCAAGCTTCTTCGAGACCACCTCCCCGCAACCCTCCCTCTATTCGACATTTCCACACTCTCAAAGCTCCCCCGGAACCTAGCCGTCAATCCTGCGAGGTGGGCATTACGACCGAGCGACGCAAGAGTATTCAATCGGCGACCTGTGTGGCGGTAACATAGCGAGTACGGGTGGAAGGAAACGCTTCCTGAAAGAATGAGAAACAAAAAAGTAGATCAATCTGGGATAATGCGAAGGTTGAACGAGCTTCTTGCGCACCAGCGGTCGAAAAGCAGGTCAGCTGCCGAGTCATAGCCATGAGCTAAGCGTAGGTATCTTGCTCTGGATGAAAAAAGGTCTTCGCCGGAGGGGACATTGTCTAGAAGAGAAAAGAAAAACGGAAAAGTTAGTAAGATGGCTGAGAGCTGGGATAAAGCGCACGCACCTGAAAGCCAAGTCCAGAGTCCAGATTGTCCCCCATTCGGACTTCTAGCCAGCACAAGGAGTCCGTGAGATACGCAGGAAAGACAAAAGACGAAAGCTTGAGGTGAGAGAGCCTTCGAGTACGGGTTGGAGAAGATGGAGGTACGCACAAAAGAGGTGTGTGTGCATGTTTGGCAACGGCTTCTGCGTTTACAGCCAGGCGCGACCTAGACTCGTCACCGGTCGTTGGCCACGCGAGTTTGCTTGGTGTTATTTGGGGCGTCGGAGAGTGAAAGGCAAACTCGCTGAATCCTAGGCTCGTAACCAGCGCTTCTTTTTTGAACTAGTTTGCCTTTCACTCTCCGACGCCCCAAATAACACCAAGCAAACTCGCGTGGCCAACGACTGGTGACAAGTCTACCTCAATCCTTTGGATGAACTTCGCCTTGTTAAGGTACAAGAAAGCGGTGATCGACGAACGCAAGGCTAACGCGTGTGTTCCACATTGTGTCGGAAATTCCAAATTACATAATCAGGGTCATAATTCGAATAATTTCGTTGTTTAATTATAAGGCAAAATAATTACTTGACAATCTGATAAAGACTTAGCAGTGGCTCGGAGCTCTGATAAGTGGTTAGCGATGCTACGATCGGTTTTGTCTATGCAACGAAAATGGATATCAATGAAGCTACTATACAGGCAGGGGATGAGAAATGTAGAAAAACTATGTAAAAGTCAACAGAAATGTGAGGTTTCGACGACAACGGCTTGGTTACCGCTTCCGGGAGGGTTCAGGGATTCCGAGGTGACAATGGCAGCCCGATATTCGAAGTTGAGTCGAACAAGATTCTGCGGAAGCTTCAAGGTTATTCGTGCGCCCCGTTCATCCTCTGCATCTGCGAACAGCACTCCAAAGTCGTCGGTCGAGCTACGCTCGGGGGTTCGTGTCTTTGACAGGTGATATTCAACACGGATAGTCCAATGTTGAGAAGGTACTGCTCTCTGCCCTCGAACTCTCACTACAACCGCAAAACAAAACGACAGCCATCAATACACGTAATCTCAAGGACACTCTAGTCCAACTTCTCGCAGCGGTAAAGCTCACAACATCAGAAAATGGATATGGGAGTAAGGCCTCTGATATTCAACACTGGGCGGGAAGGATGATGGCCAATCGCAAACCTGATTTGGCCATGGTCTTGAATCATTTTGGTGAGCGCTACATATGTGTATACAAAGCGAGGTGTTTACCAAAGGCGGCGCATATAGCATGTATAAGTCAGCAGAAATTCAACGGATGGATAGGGAGTGTGGCCTTCTCCCACCTGGATCCAACAAAAATTATGCTGACCTCAAGCCCTGACAAGACAACATCCATTTTAACTTGGGACGGATCCACTCAACCTCCAAAGAAGGTCGCCAAGGTTCAAGGGGAGTATTCAACAATCTCCCGTGATGGTTCACACATTGCCGTTAGGGACAGAAAGGATGTCATCATCATTGACACCACCGCGCAGCCGCCCTCAACCACCAAATGTACTGACGACGAGGATCCCATCGACAGTGGCGACATCCATTCTCAATGCTTCTCCACCGACAACCACACCCTAGCAACGGGGCATTCTAACGGCTGGATCAAGCTGTGGCGACGGAAGGGAGATCAATGGAAGGTGGGCAAGAGGTTCAAAGGCGGGGACAGCTGGATCTTTCGCCTTGCTTTCTCCAGGGATGGCTCTCGATTGGCGTTCAAAGTTACTGACACTGTGGTCAAAGTCTGGACTTTGGCGGATGACACGGTGATCGAGTTGGAAGATTCTCAAGGCTCGTCGTCACTTGCGTGGAGTCCTTCCGGAGATCAGATCGTTTCTGGCACCTACAATGGCCGAGTGAGGATCTGGAGTGCCGATCGGGGGAAGATCACACACACGTTCAAAGCCCACGATGACTGGATTCAGTGTTTGGCATTCCGGGACGATGGACAGGTGCTTGCGACGGGGGGCGAAGACCACAATCTACGGATTTGGCGATGCGATACCTGGGAGAAGATATTGGAGTTTGATATTGGTGAGTGGGTTTCGTCGCTTGCTTTCTCGCCGGATGGGAAGCGGCTCGTATCTGGAGGCAGCAAAGGTGCAGTCCATCTTTGGGATGTAGACGTGGGAGACGAGGAGCCTGTAGATTGATTTGTACTCTATTTATCACCTTGTATGCGGCCCGTTTTGAGGTTGAGTTTCAGCTTCATGCTTCATGTCCGACTATGATTGATGACGGATACGACAATGGCAATGACACGGGTCATTGAGTTCCTCAATGCTAAGGAGGAGGTACAAAAGTCCAGTTCGCGCTTCGAAGCCATATTTGTCCGGTTCAAAGGTCGTTCAGACGAGATCGTAGTTTGCATGCACTGATGTGTAGTTGTGGAGAAACTAGGATGTACATGGGGGACGTATAGAGCAACATACGACAATGATGAATGAAGTACAAGCATGGTGCAACTAAGTATGGGGGGCGGCACCGGGAACGTTACGCCTCTCGCGCCGTGGGCGGTCCTGTGATGCGGTGACGGGGTTGACAATGGTGACGGGGATGTCAGCAAAGTTGAGCGCGACGAGGAGGTCCTACATCACCATATACGTCAGTACACATACGCGGAAAGGAACAATGGGAAACGCACCTTGGTATCGCTATCCACCCCCAAGCCTCCGACATTTGCGCTAACATCCAAAGCCGCCTCCTCGGGAACGTAGTTGTCCTTGCGCTCACGCTCCTCTTCTTGGAGCTTGAAGGGGGCTGACGAAAGTGGTAAGATAAGATTCAAGCCGAGATGGCCGAATCTTACTGTGGTCCCCAAAACAAGACCGTGGTTGTGACAGCGGCTCCTGCGGATATTCAACGTTCAACGTTCGACCGTCTTCTTCGAGAACGTCTGGCATATACCCTCCCTCTACCCGAGCCTCGATCCCAAGCCAGTATCAAACAGCACCAACATCCCAGCCTACAATTGGGGGGCGGGAAAGGCCGCTGAGGCGAAGTCGTGAGCTGTGCTAGGAGTGGTATGGGAGCCGGTGGTCAGAGACGGTATCTGGAAGGGAAAAGAAACGCAAGAGATCAGTCAGCCGGGGGAGAACATCGGAATGGAGGATACAGTTCACGCACCATCCGGTTATATATCAGCCACCCAACAAATCATATGCGCAAGCTACGCGTAAGGGTGCTTGAGTGAGCCATAGTAAATCGTCGAAGAAAAGGTTTTCAACTAAACAATGGCAAAAGGCAGGCCAGTTAGAGACGAACGTTCAATGGATGGGAAATGTAGAGGACTCACCAAGAATCCGAGTTTAGTTAGTTCCAACATCGTATCAGGGAATATTCAAAGACAAGTTGAAGAGCAAGAACTTGACGAAACGAACTCTTGGATGCTGGGACTGCGGAAATCAACCCAGGTCGAATGGGAAGCCTGGGGTGGCACAGACGAAGAATCGCCCATAATCAGTCGGGGAGTCGAAGAGCTAACCGTGAATCAGCTAGACGTGAGTTCATAAAGACGAATCTGTGGAAAGAGCGTTGGCGTTGTCGAAGGCGATGAGAAAGAAAACGAGTTTGTTGGTGGGAAGAAAGGGAAATGATGGGAAACGGAGACGGACTCAATACGGACCGTAATCACCGCTTGTGCCTTTGACGTCATCTTCCCCGCGTTCGGTGTTCTCGGACTTATTGCCTCTTCATTCAAAGACCCAATTCTCGAGAGTCTCCTCTTGCTCTTCGAGTTTCTCATCAAGACGAGACGCAAGTGGAGAATTTGAATGAGGTCTTGCACGATTTCTTCCGCCTCTCTGAGAAGTCAGTATCTTCATCTTTGACTCAACCCATCGCAAAGGGATTATTCAGAAGTCGATGCGACAAAACTGAAACGTGACTTGAGAAATAGAGTAGACTTGAGAATGGGGAAATGAGACATGAAAAAGATACATGAATGCAGCATGAACTTCGAAGGAAGGTAGAATAGAGTAAACGTGAAGAACGCTTCCAAACGTACCCGCTTGTATACTCTTCCATCCAGTTCGGCTCCTGGAAGTCTTGTTGCCCCATGGGAATCGCGAGGCGAGCATACGGTGACGGAACTATTCAAAGTTCATAGATTGGATAAAAGACAACGGGATGTGTTTCCGTGCTCAGTACAGCCTCTCCATCTTCAGCCGTTTCGATTAAATGGGATTCGTGTGAGGAAACTGACCTCAACATTATACGGTAGACTTGACGTCGAGAGCCTGAATCAAGCTGGGAGCTTCGTCTAGAGTACAACGGAGGTATCAACCGAGTCCCCACTTGAGCGAAGGAAAGAATAACCTAACTCGCCTTCTGAGAGTTACAACTTGCTCCATGTCGTTTGTTATCGCCTTGTTGGCCGTCGGTTTCTTCACATCCCAAGTATGTGTCCTCAAGTAAGCTCGAATATGGAGGAACAAAGGTACAAAGCCTCCAAGTGGTTGTTGACCGTTGTCTTCTTCGACAGCTGACAGTATGTGGCACACGAAGAACCTGGGGTATTTTATGTGTGAAAGAGCGGAAAGAGCGGACGGATCAAATGGAAGAGGACGGACGGGTCTGGCCAACGATGTAGCCAACATTGTCCAGTGTCACTTCTGGAACTGAGGAGGACATAACAAAGACGTCCTTCGGTGTCAGAGTAGGTGTCTGTTGGAGGATCGAGGCAGGGAAGATATTTCTAGACGTAGGCAGTACCCAGCGATAAATGAGAATTGGCATTTGACTAGCAGTGGGCTGCGTCGGTGAGAGAGCGAGAGAGGAGAGTAGAGATTCGTGAAGGAGAGGGATCCACGAGACTAGAAATCGGAGGTCTGAAAGGTCACAGGCGGATTCAACGGTCGCGGCTAAGTTTACGAGTTGGCATTCCTTCGTGGAAGTAAAGACAGGCGAGCTCACCCTTTGATGATTACCCTAAGATATGCCGTATCGAAAGCTCTAACGAGATTCGTCCACCTCCACACCATGGTGGATTCTCCAATGACGTCGGATTGATGGGCTGTACTTTCCGCGCTGGTGAGCTGCCACGATTGAGACGGAAAGTAATGAGAAGTCAAAGCGTGGATTATTTCGTGGCTAACGTGCGATGATTCTGTTCCTTGAGTCACGGGTGGGGTATATGCGCCCGTTCAGAAAGGCGATACGACTCTGAGCGAAAAATCGAAGGGGAACATGAGTCTGAGATCCGGAGACAATGGCTAAGGATGATCATGTCGTTTGTGATGATTCTAGAGACGTACAAGCGAAAGATGAGGCGAGGAAGCACGAAAGTAGCCTTGTATGCGTCGCTGAATCGCACCATGGCTTAGTCGGGACCACGGAAGAATGAAAGAGATCAAATAACAAGGGAAAAGTAGCGCAGAGTATATTCGGGTTGAGACAAAAGCGGGAGTCGTGGGGAGAAGAGAAAAGATGCGAGCTGGGCACGGGCTCAAGTCCCCGAAACCAACCGTATTCTCCCTCCCTCTGCGCAGCCATGGCAAAGTTGAAGCTGATTTGAACACTCTGTCTTTCTTCCCTTTCTCCCTCACCTTTGTCCCTTCTGCATTCCCCCTTCGCCACTCTCACCGTTTTATCTGCTGGCACGCCACCGCATGCCATCTACTCTCCTTGATCAACGGCACCACATACTGACCTTGAATCTCTCCTCTCGCCTCTCCTGGACAATACAATATCCCTCCGATACACCTTTCTCGTCACGTTCTCCTCGTGCTTTGAGTTTCTCATCCAGCCACCGGTGTAGAGCTTCCTTGGCTGATGTTTTGGACGGTGAGGAAAACCCATAAGTGCACCGGACACCAGTCCCATTCGCCTTCGCATGCCTGCGTGCGTCCACCCTTTCCCAATGTCTGTTTCGTTCACGATGGGACTCCGTTGACCTTCACTGCTTCAACGGCCTTCATCGACAAAGTTCCTCAAGGTGTATCGCGACCAGCGCATATAAGGTGCATGTATGCACTAACAGGAGGAGTAGCTATGGTGCGTCGTAGGTATAATTTCTCGACCCACTGGCATATACGAGAACAGTCCTGTGAACAGGGGAAGGGGATATGGATGTGGTGTATATATTTCGTGGTCCGAAATGTAGAGTACACTCTAGGCACCAATATGTAGGTCGAGTACGGAAGTACCGTCCGTATGTGCGACAAAGGTACATGTAGGAGGATGATGTGCGTCCGTGGGTATGAAAAAGGAGTCCACGAGCAAGAGATCCAGTCAGGTCCATGAAAGTACCAAAGGTCGAAGTACGAGAATNAAAAAGTCCAATAACACAACATNAAAATGTGGTCGTCTCTAACACCTATCAGCAGAACTGACGACATGCCAGACTCCAAGCCTGAGAATGGTGAAACCGACCAAGTCGAGTGAACCTGGATGAACTACGGGCATCCATTGAGCCCTCATGACCGCGTTTCGTTGGGTAACCGTGTCAAGATGAGGTTCCTGTCGCATATGAGGAGTAGCCATGCAGCAGGACCTATCTGTAGTCGTCCGAGTATAGCTCAAGGTTTCCTCGCAGTGCGAGGAGGTAATACCTCCAAGCTCGAATCCATCGGGTACGGTTAGAACGACTTCAACGCGAGCGTAGGGAGCCGGTCGACCACTGTCAATGTGACAACAGCAAGGCAGCCTGCTTCGTGGTGACATTGAACGATGATGGGAGGTAGAGTCGATGAGGTCGACAAGGTCGTGGCGGAGAGGATATTGAAGAAGGCGGAGAGGAAGGTAGAATCGGTAACCCGCCAAGAATGGTGCGTGGCTTTCATCGTGATCGTTCTGATCTAGCTCGATCCCATCACTGCCATGCCCATGCTCATACCCTCTTCGTGTCGGTAACCTTCACCTCCGAGGAGATGGTACCCATCCACATCCAACCGGTGACGGAAACCAGGGACACGTGCAGATAGCAGCGGATTCGTGGGGAAGGAGCTGGCGTCGATATCGAGGAAGACAGCTCCTCTCGTATGCTGGAATGACGCAGGCGTTGGGAGCCTTTTCCTCCTTCATGAACCCACAGCCAACGTTGAAACGCTGCGCGGAGGAGGGACAAAGCATAAGGGAGGTCCTCGTATTGAGACCAGAACCAGTAGCACGGCTCGACGTCAACTTCGGGTGGCTGTTGGCTGGTTACAACCTAGTGACTCCGAGTTCACGAGCTCACGACGTGGGGTAGCGAGTACTCGAGTCGCTAAAAGACGGCTGCACGTCTGAGCGTATGTACCTCAACTAGAGAAAGCCACCAGAAGGGATGTAGCCTTAGGGTGCGAGACATGGAAGATCGACGAGCATGACTGGTCATGGAGGACGTCGACGCTTCGTGGTGGTGGTGGAAGAGGAGGAGGGAAGAGATATTGCCGTCCACAGATTCCCATGGCAGATGGTTCGTTCTTCAACAACTTGCATCATCAACCTTCCCGTCAAACCACCTCCCAACTGTCGACCAACAAACAAAGGACTCTCTTCGCAAACGAGCCAGCCAGCCCCAGCAAGACGACGGTAATCAACAGCGAGTCCGCTGACCATGCCCAACGCATAGCCATGAGCTGGGGTATGGGGAGAATCGTCGTGAACGTTGATGGACAGATCAACACGGAAAGACAGTGAGTTCAGTCTTCTCGATTAATGAAGACGATGGGAAGAGGGCAGGTAATCGTTGCTCTGGCTCTAGACCCGGTGTTGAGGTATGAAGAGGAGGGAGGAGTGTGTCGTGATGTCTGGTGGCGGAGTACAACTTGTACGCGCGTCCTTAGGCGCCCATACTTCAAAAAAGACGAGCGGTACAGAGGTGGATCGTGGACGATGACCAAAGCTGGTGACTGGGAAGCTGAANGGGGAGTGGCAGTCTGAGACCATATTCTTGGGTTGGCCGGTGCATTGTAGAGCGGTGGTCGACAGGTCGTGATGGTGAAACTACGAGGAAGGGCAGGAGATTCGGGCGAGTAGGGATGGGCAGGTTAACGTTGTCGAAACAGTCTGGTCACAGCAGCACCGTCTTCGACCTTCTGGGCTTCTTCGTCGATACCAAATCGACCTCCAACATCCCTCGGCATCTCCTTCAGCTTGAATTTGGAGCTCCCCGGTAACTGCCCTTGAACCGGTCTGTCTCCCTGACCCTCCAATCCGACGCGTTGAGGGTAACTGGTCGAAGGTTTAAGCAACTTCAAGCAATTCTTGTACTTGAAGTCAGTGTAGAAGCGTGTGTTGTGACGGAAAGTTTGCGAGGAGAGACTGGAGGAGACGGAGGTGTCAGTCGGAGACCCAAGAAGCAAGAGGAAAAGGTAGCGTACGGTCAATTAGCTCAACCACCTTCATCCCTTCCTAGACCAAACCGAGCATCGCAGCGCATCACGGCGTGCTCGAGCCATGACTATGGGTAGGCAACCCACTGGACGACAGCAAATCGAAGCGTGGGATGTGAGATTGATGGCGCTGGTGGTAGGAGACTCGTCAAGTCACCGGAAGTGCGGTATCGAGGAGGAGGAGGAGCATGTCTTCCTCCGCTACGGCAGGTCGAAGGAGGAGGGAAGAGAGGGCAGGAACGAGTCCTCGTGGTTGGAATACGCCCGTGCCAAGTGGGACGGGCTGCGTTGAGGACGTAGGTGGTGATGGTGCGGTTGTTGATAGCCATATTACTGTAGATGATGGGTGGGTCGTTGAGAACATACTCTCGTCATGAGATATAGTATACGAAAGAGGCGGCTGATTGGATTTTGTAGCGTGGGGTTCGTCCAGACCATACGTTCCATGGTAGCTCTTCGTGTTCGTGGAAACCCCACGCCCGTGTCTTCAAGCTTCTTCGAGACCACCTCCCCGCAATCCTCCCTCTGCTCGACACCTCCACGAACCCAAAGCCCAAAACCTCCCCCACGCCTGGCCGTCAATCGTACAGGGTCGGCATCAGCAACCGAAGAGCGTAGAAGGACGTATCGAGGTCGAGCTTCGAGCCATGGGGGAGATAGCATAGCAGGTATCGAGGAAACTTCTGAAAGAAGAAATCAATTCGAATCAGAGGCTGGCACGGGGAATGATTCACGCACCAGTGGTACAGAAAGCAAGCCATCCTGCGAGTCATAGCCATGAGCTAAGCGTAGGTATCATCCTTCGAATGAAAAACGGTATTCGTCGGAGAGGACATTGTCTAGAAGAGGAAAGAAAAACGGAAAGGTTAGCAAGAGAGCTGAGATCTACGGGATTATGGCGCACGCACCAGAAAGCCAAGTCCACATTGTCCCCCATTCATACTTCTAGCCAGCACACGTTGCCTGTGAGATACGCAGGAAAGACGAAAGACGAAAGCTTGAAGTGAGGGAGCATTCGAGCATGGGTTGGAGAAGATGGAGGTACGCAGAAAAAGGTGTAAGTATGCGTATGTTTGGCTATGGCTCCTGATGTGATTAGCGCTGGACCACGATTAGCCGCCTTTTCCCCAACTTTCCTCCTTCCCATTTCAATACGATTTTTTGTTCGGGCGATTCCAGTATTTTCACCCTTTGTTTACCTCCCTTGACGTTCTCAGGAGGATTCAAAAAAACTTTGACCGTCAAATCCGCCACTTTGAAGCCCACCGTTTCCCGAATCTCGCTTCTCTTTTCTCCTGGTTGTCCTCGACTGTGTTCACACTTCGGATACGACTATCTCAGCATCCACGCTGTTGTAATATACGATAAACTGTCCCACATAAAACTTGAACGCCCGAAAACCTTTGAGCTTGTGTACCTAATCTGAGGTCCTACGTCGTCCTCGAGGCTCGTCCTCGTACCAGTTCAGTCTTGTCTAACTCACGGTTCATGGTACTGAACCAGTCGGCTCTAATCCTTGTTCCTTCTCCTCACCGTGGAGTCTCTTTCACCTTCGCATCCCTAGCTTCTCGCACGCTGCCGAAACTATCACGGCAGAGAGGAAGCATTGACAGGATCGGCAGAACTCTCCTGTTGGTAACGGCGAAGCGACCTCAAATTCTCTTCACTTCTAGCATAATAGATCACGAGCGGCCTGGTGCAACCGCTCATCTCGTGTGCTCTATCGAGTCATGTCACGGACTATCGTTCTTTACTTCACATCTTCAGCCTCTTTGTGAGTTCTTTCCGGATTCCATGTTCATTCCTTCTGACATGTTCTACGTCTTATCTTTTACAGCTCCGTTCGCATGAGCCAGCTACACGTCATGTAGGCTTTTGACCGTTCCGGCGATTCTACCACTTGACCTGCATCGTGGCCATGCGTCGTTTTTCCGTGGTAGGAGGAACAATCCTTTGGGGAGGCAAGTCCCAACTAAGTGGTTAGTTCGACCGTCTACCTCCATCCTACCACTTGTATTCGAACTCATGCCCTCCCTCGTTCGTAGAACATACGTACTCGGCGTCGAAGAAAACATCGAAAGACGCCTGCGACCCACTGAATCGCCGTTCTACCCCTTAACCTACCCAAGATGGTTATATTGAGGAACCTTCATTCTCCGGTCTTTCTGTTGACAAAGCTGGACTTGATGCCTCGTTTTCTCTGCGCTCAGAGTAAGGAGATACACGATCACACCCTCCTTTCGATGAAGCCCTGTGGCCACCAATTGTCTCTGCCCTGGACCAACAGTCTACACAAAGTATCAGCATCGGCTGAGTACGCCCTCTTTTTCCTTTCTTTTCGCTGCTTCATTCAGCCGCTCGCCTCCTTTTTTCATACTCCATACTCCACGGCTCGTTCTCATGTATGACATCCTTTTTCATGAATCAACAGTACGATTGACAGGTAGAATATTTCCAGAAGCACCGCTTCACGCTCGCGCTTTGGGGTCTCCTCCACAGTCCGTCACCACGAGGTCGGTGAAGGCCTTTTCATGATTCGCTCAAGGTCTGCCATTGGACCCAACAGCTTTTCAGCGTCAAGGGCGTATGGAACGTTACTTCTCCTGCATTCCAGGGTGATGCCTCGTTGTCCCTCAAACGCTCGAACGGACCGTCGTAAATTTGTCTATAGTCGTTGGTTGAAGCACTCCTCTTCCGAGGTTGTGGATAGAAAAGCGGTCGGTGAGGAGTTTTGTATGTCCTACAGTCGTATCAAACCTTCTCACCAATTCTACGCGGCTAGACTGCGCGATTTTACTTGTACTTAGGCTACCCACGCGACTCAGGACCGTAGCCCCGATTCTCCATACGTTTCTGTGCCAGAACCATGGGTCTCATTTTCTCAATCCACTGATACCTACCGGAGATCTCATCCTTGGCGTTCGAATTTCCTTCATGGATTTGGATTGTATGAAAATACAAGCATTGATCTTTCCTGCACACATCGTTTACTTACCACTTCACGCGACCTCTTCTTCTCGACCTACTCCTCTAGTCGTTTATCTCATTCGTCATGTCTTCCGATCACCTCCCAAACTCGATGCCCGAGCGGCGCATATCTGAAGACTCAAATCCTTCACAAATACCAAGTCGCACACCGTCAGAGGCTCCGCACGCCCTTCGAAAAGCTCTGATTCACTGTCCCCACGACGATGAACCGGGAAAGTTGATGAGACGCAATCTCATTGTAATCCTTGATGGGACACCAAGTCAGGTGAGTATCAACGTGTGGTCAACCAACGTTGTCAACATGCATTTTCATGACTGACAATGTAGAGCACCAACGTCATTGCACTATTCCGCCGAATCATCAAAATCGGCGGCGACCAGCTTATTTTCTACAACAGCGGTGTTGGGACTTATGCTCGACCATCTTTTCGATCGTTTAGCTATTGGAAGCAAGTAATCTACAATCACATTGATATCGCCGTCGCTTGGTATGCTATAGCGCTCTCCGCACCTAGCCTGACTCAATTCGTGCTACTTTCCAGGAGCTTCAAGCGGACCGTCCACGCAGCCTATAAGTGGCTCTCCGAAAATTATGTACCCGGGGACCGAATTTTCCTCTTCGGTGAGTGCTTCCTTGTTTCAATGTTGCCGAGCCCAACCCACTCATTTTGTAGGCTTTTCGAGGGGTGCTCATCAGGCCCGTGTCATCGCAGGCATGATTGAGTTGGTAGGACTTCTTCACAAAGGAAATGAAAATCAAGTTCCCTTGTATGCCTTGATTTTCACCCTCGAATATGTGTCTCTCATCGGTCACTAGTGCCTATGCTCTGTATGCAGCGACGACGGCCAACTTAAAACGTGAATCAGGACCACATACCAAGTCCAAACCTCCTAATTCCGCCGAAGAACATCTCTGTTGTTCGTTCAAAAAGGCTCTGTGTCATGATAAGGTCAAGGTTCATTTTGTAGGAGTGTGGTAAATCATATTCCTCACATTTTCCCACTGAATGCTTGCCTGAACTGGATCAGGGATACAGTTTCATCGATTGGAGTATTTCGGGGTAGGTCCTTGCCCGAAACTATGTCCGGGATGGGCCACGTTTGCCATTTCCGCCACGCACTGGCTCTGGACGAGCGTCGTGCAAAGTTCCAACCGGAATATGTAAATGGTGGTCTTGGTCCCATAGACGGAGAAACCACAAGTGACGTCAAGGAGGTTTGGTTCAAGGGAACTCATTCCGACATGTAAGTGATGCCCATGATTGAGCCGCTGTGCCTTCCATTCACTCCAACTCATTGTGAGCTCCAGTGGCGGGAATGGCATGTCCAACAAGAACTTTGGTGATTCACTGCGATGGATGACTTATGAAGCCCGGGCTTGTGGTTTGCTCATGACCGCATATATTGGGAACTGGGTACCAGTAGAACTGCGAGAATCACTGACTTGGGGATGGGCATTCTTGGAGCTCCTCCCACTCAGAGCACTCTCATATGAGGGCAAGGATAGCATAACGTGGCGGTGCGACCTGCTCTTCCCATGGTTTACCGTAAACTAATCATTCTGAAGGCCGCATCTGGGACGAGCGCGAAAAATCCACCTCGGTCAGCGGATCCATCAGTCTGTGATTGGCGCATCGTTCCAAGGGAGCGAAGTGGATAACGAGGTATTTTCTACCAAACCACTGTGTTCACCCAATTATTGAGGGACGATTCCAGCATGATCTTACACACGGCGATACATCATCGATATCTAGCAGAATTTCCCAAGTCCCTCTAAATGTGCGTGTCTGTTAAGTCGTACAGAAGCCTTGCAGATAATGTGGCCATCCCAACGGCACCCTTAGAAAAAAAACTGCAGCTAAGCGATACTTCCCCAAGGCCGTACTCCACAAAGCTTTCGGGTTCACTGGATGGGATGCCCTCTTTTCTGGAGATAATCTATCATTGGACCAGCTTTCAATCATCGAGCAAGATCCTTTCGTAAATGCATCTCATGCCCTTACATCATTGGCTAGTGCTTGTCTGTTACTTGAACTGGGTAACATAGATGTGTACGGTTTTAACGGGGTGCTCTCAACACTACAGTACTTCTTGGATGATGGTGAGTTTCTTTCAGCACCGCCCATGTAATTACCCCTTATCTCAGTGCCAGAGACACGTTTGGCTTCGCTCTTTGAAGTCCCAGATGCTGGAGGAACTCTCCTGACCGCACTTGGTGTGGCTGTACATTACCAAAGGCTCACTCTGATGACCCCGGAACCCAAGGAGACGTTGATCCGTCTCCTTTGCCAGGCCCGACTTGTTCCAACAACCGCTCGACTTCCGCCTGTTTCCCAAGTTCACCAATGGGGATGGGATATTTGCCGATACCGAGAGGACTTTTTAAAGGCTCTGCAGCCATTCGGTGAGTTGTTTCGTCAAATAGATGAGCTGCAATTAATGTACCCCACGTAGCTATCCTTGGTCATCATCAGTCGTACAACTATATAATGGACGTGGTCTTCTCGTCCTTGCATCTGCAACAGATTGTATTTGCCTCAAGCCCCGGAAGTACAACATCTGTCTTGCTTTGGGATGGATCAAGTCAACATCCAAATGAAATCACTAATGTACAAGGGGAGAATTCGGTCATCTCCGGCGACGGTTCACACGTTGCCGTTAGTGGTTCGATGGGTGTCAGCATCATCAACACCACCACCCACCTACCCTTGGTCATCGACTGTGCTGACAGCAGTGATAGTCCTCTTTGCTTTACTGATGATAATCAAACACTAGCATCTGGCCACAAAAGGGGCTTGGTCAAACTGTGGCAGCGGCAAGGAGACCAATGGAGGCTATCCCGGTCGTTCAAAGGCGATGATCGTGGAATCCGTTACCTTGCTTTCTCAAAGGATGGCTCTCGATTAGCGTTCGCAGTGGATTTGGGGCCCATCAAAGTATGGAGTCTGTCCGATCAAGTCTTGGTTGAGTTGGAAGACTCTGAAGAAACATCATTTTCACTTGCGTGGAGTCCTTCTGGCGATTGGATCGTTTCTGGAACCATCTACGGCAGTGTGAAGATTTGGAGCTCTAGTCAGGGTGCGATTCAGCCCACCTTCCAGGCCCATGACAATACAATTCGGTGTCTTGCATTCCGGGGTGATGGGCAGGTGCTTGCAACGGGAAGCATGGACGGTCGGGTGAAGATATGGAAATGTGATACTTGGGCGAATATATCCGAGTTTCACCTTGCTGATTGGGTCACATCAATTGCGTTCTCGCCTGATGGGAAACAACTTGTATGTGGAGGATATCATGGTGCAATCCGTCTTTGGGATGTGGACACGGGAGACAATTACCCCACAGATTGACTTATTTACTATCTTATCTAACGGCTTGATCGCGACGAACTCTCGGAACTTTGACTGAGGCGATGAAAGTTGATATGTAGGGGTAAAGGCTCACAAATGTATTCGCATGTCTACCGCTCTACCCAGTTTGGCAATTGCAAGTCTTGTCACACCATGAAACCCGTTACCGGTTGGGCGAAAACCATGGGAATCGCGAGATGAGCATACGTTGACGGAATTATTCAAGCTTCATAAGTTGTGTGAAAGACACAAGTAGAGTACGCGTTTCTAGTCCGCAATACAGCTAATCCTCATCTTTTGTCCTGTCGATCAGCCCGCGAGGAATGACATTCTCATCTGGACGACAACGAGGTTATATGGCCAACTAGACGTCGAATGCCTGAAGGGGGAGGGGAAGATTTTAGACGGTCATATGTTCGTGCGTTGAAATAATCTGACTCACATTCTTACTAGGGTACGTCGTTCTCACCTCCTTTTCGCAGTCTGTTTCTCGTTTCGCTTTATCCTGAGGACTCCTGGCCACATCCGAATGTTGGCGTACGCAAGCCGACTCGAGTACGTAGGGAACTGAGGTATAAAGCTTCTTAACGGCTCGTTCGTTGTGCTGTGCAGCGTCTCCTTTCGGAGTATGTGATGTGGGGGGACGGACTGTTTTGAGAGGAACATGGATAGATCGAAGGGACGAAGAAAGATAGGTCTTTCCAACGATGTGAGCAACTAAACGACGTCAGCGTCACTTTTGGGATCGGAAAAGTTATGAGGAAGACTCGCCTCGATGTCGGAGTAGGACGATGTGATTGAACTGGCACAACATCAGTCGGATGAAGATATTTTTAGAGTGGTCATAGGCTGTACCCAGCAATAAATAGGCATGATAGTCGGTTATTAGCAGGTTGTTAAGATAGCGAGAGTGGAGAGGAGAGATTCGGGAATTAAGAGAGATCCACGACACTAGAAATGGAAATCAGATACTACGGTGGTCGTTAGCTTTACCGTTTCTTCGTGGAAGTAAAAACAGGTGAGCTCACCCTTTGAGGATTACCCTGAGGTATGCCGTAACGCAAACGCGAATTATAACGAGATTCGTCCTCCTCAACACCTTAGTGGGATGGACCATGTGGCACGCCAAACTTTTCGCGTGAGCGTGATATGATGACAACGCGGTCTTGTCAAAGTCGTTCCACACAAGCCAAGAAGCCGACTTACTCTGGAAATTCATGTAGGTGTGAGATATGCCATCGGGAATCTCCTCTAGTTGTGCCATAGGAAGGGGAGTAACGAGAAGTCGACGCGTAGATTATTTCGTGCCCAATGTTCGATGATTCTATTCCTTGAGTGGGGTATATGCGTCCGTTCAGCAAAGCGGTATGAGCGAGAATGTAAGTAGAGCATGAAAGCAAAAGATGAGGAACGGACACACAAAAGTAGTCTTGGATGCGTCGCCGAATCGGACCACGTGCACGGGTTAAGCAGGACAATGGGGCAATTCAAAAGCAAATGACAGATGAGAAGTGGCGGAGAGTATATGCGGGACAAATAGCAAAGGTGTCAATGTGCGAGCGAGACGGTTGGGTCATTGTCATGAATGGACGAAATGACTTGAACGGGGTCGAAGAGCATGGAGATGGATGGACAGACGAGTTGATGGGCTGGTGTACGAAGGGGGAGTAAATAAGAGAAGGAGGCAGCGGAGGTAGAAGTANTCCACAATGCCGGAATAGTTGGCGATGAATCGGCAGTAGAAATTGGCGAATCCGAGGAAGGATTGTACATCCCTTATTTTCCGTGGTTCGGGCCAATCTTGGATGGTTTTGATTTTGTCCTCCGCCATTTTAAGGCCGTCGGGGACAGGATGTAGCCTAGGTACTCGACAGTGTCAGCGTGGAATTCACATTTTTCTCCCTTCGCATAGAGCTTGTTTGCTCGGAGCCGGCGAAGTACTTCCTTGACCGTTTTCTTG
>JAPEVF010000481.1:0-35015 GCA_029747585.1 Pleurotus djamor
ATCGCCAAGAAATTCCAGTCGCTGATAGGACCGTCCGCCAGATTCGTTTGAATATGAAGGATGCGTCAAGGCTTCCACAAGCAGATCAGGTTGTCGGAAAGAATATCCCAATGAATTCTGAAGAGACTCGAAGTAACAGAGGTTGAGCTTGCTTTGGGGAGATGGATTTGTTCCATAACGAAGCGACCAGGGGATCGATCCACCGAAGGCCAGGCCAAGAGCATCTCCGGTGTGTAGCACCATTGGGATTCCTCCAGTCAAAAACGCCGCCCCCAAAGTGGCCTCCATGCAATCCTGGAGGCTTCGTCGCGGAAGCACCTTCGCAAATCGTTTAAAAGGTAGATCGTTGCCCTCTCCTTCCCACTGAAAATGAGGCCACCTTGTAGCTGATACATTTTCACACATTAGATAACTCTCCAAGCCCACTTCCTTCGCCCTAGCCAGTAGACAGGCATTCGAGATCGTCCATTGACGAAGTCGTGTTAGTTGGCCTTCGTGCCGATGTGGATATTTGGTAAAGGCATGGACAGTGACACACACTTTAAGGACGGAGTCGCCAAGTGTTTCCAACCGTTGATTGTTATACGGAGCATTTGCACTGGGTATAGTGAAGGCTTCGACGAGAAGGTCGGGAGAGATAGCGGGCAGGCCAATATCAAGCCTAGCACTTGTAACACGATAGACATCAGATATCCGGTGCGCGAGTGCAGGAGCAATTTCAAAAGCTTGAGCGACATCGGGAGGAAACTCTATCCATACACAAGCGCCCTGGGGCAGCAACGCGCCGTCGCGAACCTCGTGTCTTGGAGGGTATTCAGCTCGACGATACACATCATATTGTGCGTGCAATCGTCGCGTCAAACGAGTTGCTTCGATCAAAGGACCGTCCTCCGGAACGTCGGCGATCCACTTCTTCCGCGTCCAACTATCCTTCCAAAACTCATAGTATGTCGAAGGACCACTCTCCCTAGAGCCATCAACAGGTCTCGATTGGGGTGACAAGTCATGGCGAATGCGGCGTAATAGATACACTCTGCCATACTGGTTACGATTCATAACCAGCACACGGTCATAGTGATCGGGTGTAACGTCACTCCAGTCATTTTGACCGTCCGGATGAGCCGCGAAGCTACGTAGGGCCGTAAAGTCTATATCAGGTTCAATGGCGTCGTGCACCAAAGGAACAATGTAGAAAGACGGGGATCCAGCTGCTGGACTCCCAGTCAGGAAATACCATATCCCCTTCAACGTATACTGAGCCATACAGCCCATCAGGATGTCTGCGATATCATGGGAGGAGAATTGTCGAAGGTTTAGTTTTCTACCCGACATCATCTTGACTAGGCTTCCTTGGTCCGTCCAAAATTCACAAGGAGGTAAGGATATATCGGCCACCACTCCCGCTACCCGTTGATCGTTGATATAGATGGCATGAAGCCATAACGAAGAGTCTGTGGCACCAGAAGCCAATCCGAGGTTTTGAGTATTAGGCCCACTGAACCAAGGATCTCGGACATTGACGTTCATCATTGGCAGCACCATGCTCACGTCCACATAACCTCGCCCATCAACATCTTTCTTCCCCTTGAGAGCTTTGCTTTTAGATCCCACAGTCGTAGGCAAAAGGAATTCATTGAAGACATTAAATGCTTGGAGTGCTTTCACAGCCTGGAAAGCCACGGCACGTTTGGCCTCCTTCTTCGTGAGCTTTACAGGACCTGTGTAAGATAGATGCGTTGAAGGCAGAGGCAGCGAACCCGGCAAACGAAGCACGCAAGAATATCCAACACAAGGTAGCTCGGAGGATATGACGGAGGCAACCGTGTGAGACGGGAAAGGTGACACAGAGACGTCGAATTTTGGAGCTTGTTTTTGTGTGAAAGCGTCGCAAGGTATGAGTGCGCACAATTGTCCGAGAAGGCTAATTGCATTGTCATAGTTCAGTGTAGCGCCAGTCCCAGGAACAACATATCGCTCGCGGTCCTTGAGATTCATTTCATAGAGAGCGTCCGATTCGTCATCTTCCTCGTCTGCTTGGGTTGGATGCGACAACCTTGCTGACAGTTGTTTTTGCAACTCGGGTTCACCGTGAAGAAACTGCCGGTATCTCTCCAACTCGACATTATCATCTTCCCGTAGCATGATGATAAACTTGGACGCCGTCTTGCTTCTGGCTCGGCCCCGAGACTGAACATAGGCTACCAGATTTTGCAAGGGATCGAAGCGTATTACAAGCGAGCAAGCCTGGTTGACATAGTAATTTAGCAGACGAACCGACTGGATTGGACAAGAACGGATACTCAACAGGAAAGTCTAGGCCCTCCTCCGCAACAGATGTCGCAACCACTATATGACGGATGTACATAAGTCGACGACGGTGGCGCTAAGCGAAGCGCAACTCACAGACATTAATTTCGCCTTTGCGGAACATATTTAATGTGTCCGCTCGACCGCCTCCACTTATTGCATTGGCCGTGGGCGGGGCGCCTTCTAGACCCGCGCCTTCTCCCAACAGGACACCCGACTCAAACTTGCCACCAAGCTCAGCGATCCGCGGAAGGAGATGTGCGAGACATGATGCAGTGTGCCGTTGTTCAACGAAAATGATGGTTTGGAAAGGCGCTAAATTGGGCATGGCGGAACCAGAGGACGGTGTTCTGAGCGTTCTAGTCGATGCTTCGTAGTCCATGAGGATAGATATGAGCTTGCCCACTTTGGGGGTACATCGATCGAGTGAAATGTGCTGTGAAGTGTCCTCGAGAAAGAAGTCACGGTGATCGTCAAGGATATCAGCGATGTGAGCAAGTTCAGGTGAAGGTGCCTTGAATCGTGACGCAAGTCCTGGAACTGTGATAATCTCTTCATCGACACCACTAGCGTCAGGAAGCAGGGGCATGGCCTGTGCAACTAGTAAAGACACCCGAGAGTCCACTTCGCGAAACAGATAGAGCTCTGCGCAATAGACGCCAAGATCGTACAGAGCTGCCTTGTAACGCCTTTCTGTCTTGGCCCAGTCAAAATCGTCGTCGTTCCTCGAAAAGAACGAGGCAAACGCTCCCAGAGCACGATGCAGGTGAGAGTCATGTTCTTCGGTTGCTGGGGGTGCGTAGACTTCGATTATCTGGATAGGATATGATGCGCTGTGTCGTTTGGGTAAAGTGCGAGCATACCTCGCTGGGTCGGGGGAGATGAAGTTCGAGTTCTGCGCTGTGTTGCCTCACATCCACTACCTTCGCATCCAAGTTTCGTTCTAGCGTCGTTAGGCAAGACATGGGGTCACCTGGGTCCCAAACCGGAGACGCCGTCATTCCAAATATTTTCGGGCGCAAAGCGACTGGTGCGTGGAAATAGAAACCATTCATGATTTGATTGTACGGGTGCTTCTTCCGCGCGCTATGGCATTCATCAAATACGATGAGTGAAGTCTACAAGGAGTCAGGCGCACAATGAAGGAGGAAAAAAGTTGGCCGAACCCGTTCAATGCTCCATATTGAATGAGTCAGTAAATTCAGGAAAATCTGAGCTGTATGTATATCAATCACTGGGATCCTTGCGATAGCATAATCGATATTGCTCGCCTGTCATGACAAAGACATCATGTTCCTTGAAGCGCGACTCCCATTCAGAATGATCCGTCACATCTACTATTTGACCATGAAGCTTGGCGACCTTCAGAGGAGTATTTGAAGACAAAAAGGCGGCCTGCTGTTCTACCAAAGCAACCTTTGGAACCAAGAAGATGATGACCTTGGAGCGCGAAACATTCTTGAGAGCCGTCGATTTGATTAAGAGCGCGCTGATCAACGTCTTGCCTCCTCCCGTGCCCAAGGCCGCGATGACATTAGATTCCAGAGATTGTGTGAATATTTCTTCCTGGTACTTTCTAGGCGTGAGGCCAGTCCATGGCGTGTCCATAGCGATAATCAGCCTGTTCCGTCGCTGTGCAGAGCGACCAAGTGTTGACTGCTGCGACGAAGGTCGCAATCATGATTTTTGGGCGAGGAGGGTACGAGAACCATGATCGGATGTTATATACGCTCGCCCTCCAGCCTCCCGGGCCAGGGCCTAGGCACGTTCGCGTGACTTGTGATCGTGACATAGGGTCACATACAGGAGGCACTGGTCCTGTTCATCGTCGACGACGACGACGAGACTTTGAGGGATGTCTCCATATCGTCCCCTGGAGCCGCATCACCAACTTTATACCCGTCCCATCACATCGCTATCTTTTGACCCTGTATCTGATACCCTTTGGACTGGCTCCGACATCGGCCAAATTGTGGCATATCATGGAAGGCACGTCTCCCAAGGCGTCTCGTATCCAGTTGGTGGACTTGGGCCCGTCAAGAAAATACTAGCAGAGGACAGCTACGTGAGGGCTGCTGGAATCTCTGGCCAAGGACTTGGTACTTGGACCAAGGGTGGAATGAACAAGTGGTACTTCAGGTATTGCGCCAATCGCCTCGGTGCATGCAGATGACTTCACAACCATTGCTAGGCAGCCAAATGGGATCATGGAATTCTCCAATACGTCCACTTCTTCACCACTTGTCGCAGTCTCAACCCCCAGCGGCGACCTTAGCTTATTGAATTCTCTGACTGGAGACGTCGTTCGCCATGTATCAAGCCCTTCTCCTGCAAATCACTTGTACTTTACGCATTCATGTCTTGTATCTGGATCTCTGGACGGATTTATACGGACGCACGATCAGCGAGCTGGTATGCGCAGAGAAGGTGCAGCTGAACATACAGTCAAGGCCCATCACGGAGGTATAGAAGGCTTACAGTGTAGTGGCAATCTAGTTTTCACGATTGGCTTGGGCATGAGGTATATTATCCTCATACGGAGATGTTATCCACTTACACCAGTCTCACAGGCACTCGCGTCCGATACCAGATCCCCTGGTCAAGATTTATGACTTACGCACTTTGCGGTCATTGTCCCCCGTTCCATTTCAAACCGGTCCTGCGTTCATCTCTGTCATTCCAAATCGCTCCTCAGGCCTCGTCATAACGTCAAAGCAAGGTCTCGTGAACATAGTTGACGTTACGAATCCTAACGTCGCAAGCGAGTTCTACCAGGTAGTCAACCTTATCACCCCAATCCTAAGAAAATTTTCGTAACGCCAGTCAATTAGCTCAATGTGGATCTATCTAGCGTTGTAACAGCAGCAGCCGTATCGCCCACTGGCGCATACCTTGCATTTGGAGACTCCGTAGGGTCCATTCATTTTTGGACTGCGGCCGAGACGGACGATGTGCCGTTTAATGGCTTCGATGGGCAACCTGTCGAATGGGCCGATCCCCTTGAGCCTCTACCTGACATTGAATGGTCAGACTCGACGTAGGTTTCACACCAATCACTTTACTCGCTTCCCCGCGTTCATAACCCATCCATCCAGCCCGCTCAATTCAATCGGCTTACCTTACTACAATAACATGCTACTATCGTCATATTCTCGCAACCTCCAAACGATTCCAGCTCAGTATCCGCCTCCCCAACGAATTCCTCCTCAAGTGCTAAACACAATGAAAGCTTTGAACGGCATGGCTTATGCCACCCTACCCAAGGAACTCAAGGGTCGGCGAAACTGTGTTGTCGCTACCCAGAGCCAGCACAGTCGCTTCCGGAGTGGTAAATCTCGGGGCAGTCAAGTAAGTCAATGCAAATGTTTTGTTCCTGGTGACCGTGTTGAGAGTTCGTACCAGTCTGATGTTGAAAGCCCGATATTTGATGCCTCCGGTGAAGAAATACCCAAGATGTACCGTCGTGTCGAGATAGAATATAGCAAGTTTGGTGTCGAGGATTTTGATTTCGGGTAAGCCAAATATTTGTGTCGAATACCCTCGTAGCTTATAATTTGTCCAGCTTCTTCAACAAAACTGAATACAGCGGATTGGAAACTCATATTCTACACTCCTATACAAATCCACTCATCCAGGTCATGCACTACATCGAACCAATAAGGCAACTCGGAAAGTCGCATATCACGACTAATTGTCAAGGCGAAGACTGTCTCCTATGCGAACTTGGATTCGTCGTTCGTATGCTGGAAGACGCACACGGTATCAACTGCCAAGCGAGCAACTTTTGCAAGACCGTTGGTATGCTTGCACAAGGTTCTAGTTACTCGTCCCTTCTCGTTTGTATCAATTGCTCACTCATTTACTGTTATGATCCTCAGCCAGTGCTATAGAACTCATTGATTACGGGAAAGATTCAACGGAAATTGACTACGCGCATAAAATCCAGACGTTCCACCGCTTTTTGATCGACCATCTGAGCTTAGAGGGCAACATATTCCCTCATAATCCTGTTCTAATCAAGCAACCCACCTTTTCCGCCAGCCCTACCACACCTGCTGCAGCCCCAATCACTCAACTTCTGGGAATCGACGCGAAGAATGTGATCACTTGTTCGAGTTGTAAAGCCGTTCGAGAGAAGGAGAATATGAGTCACATCGTTGACATGGTGTATCCTCGCAAGGTGAGCATTGAGCTCTTCGTCCTCGCTCTTATTGATGATTGATGCCCGCCAGAACCTATCCAACGAACCACCGCTACCGTCAGATTTCGGTAGCGTCATACGGAATTCGCTAATACGCCACATGACTCATAAAGCCACTTGCCAGACATGCAAACAATTCGCTACATTTACTTCGCGGAGATCAATAGCCACGAAAGATCTCCCTGCAGTTCTTGCGGTCAATGCTTGCATTAGCAACGAAGACAACTTACAAGTCTGGCTTGATTCCCGCAATGAAACTTTCCTCAAATCTCGGATCGAGCTACGGGGTCAGCTTGGTGCTGAGGAAGATCCCGAATCTACGACATACGAACTCAGGGTACGTTGAATCTTGCTTCGTAAGAAATTGCACAATAACCGTGAACTGCGTTCCACAAAGGCCGTGGTAGCGCAGATTGTGGCCAAGGATAAAAGTAATCATCTTGTAGCAATAATCAAAGGTGCGCTTCCTCATGAATTCGTATGAATTATAGGTTGATCATCGATCATTACTTAACAGTACCCGAAGCCGAACGAAAGAGTGATAATAGTAGTCCGTGGTTCCTTTTCAACGACTTTTCGGTGAAGAACATCCCCGAAAATGAGGCTCTGAGTTTCCCAAATAAGTGGAAGGCATGTGCAGCTATGAGCAGCATCGTCCTCCAGTGCCTCACTTACATTGAGTTCAGGTACCTTCCGTTGTTTATCTGGAACGTGTAGACGTTCGGGATAAGTTTGATTTCAGTGGGCTTCCAATGGAAATCGATAGTTCTATCCTTTGTCGCGACACCTCCATATCCTTGTACGTGCTCCTTCACATCATCTAAAGAGAGCCGTCTCCCGATCCCCATCAAAAGGAATCGAGACAAGACAAAGATTAAACATGAGTGTCTACGATTTGAAGAACTCCCGAAGCCAGGAACCCTTGTTGCCATCGACGCAGAGTTTGTGCAAATGCAACTAGTAAGTTCAACAAAGAGTTAACCATGTCATCATTCTTATCCATCTCCTTAGGAAGAGTCTGAGTTTCGCTCTGATGGCACCAAGAAGGTACTACGTCCTCCTCGACGTAGTTTGGCGCGTGTATCCGTGCTGCGAGGCAGCGGCCCTAAAGAGGGTCTCCCATTTATCGACGATCATATCCACACTAGTGAAGCTATTGTCGATTACTTGACGAAACATTCTGGTGTGAAGAGTAAGCTATCATCGTTTCCTCTGGTTGTCATTTGCTCACCCCCTTGGAGTCGGTGATCTTGACCCCAGGTACACCCCTTACACCCTTACACCGCTCAAGGAGGTGTACAAGAAGCTCCGGGTGCTCGTTGACCGTGGCTGCATCTTTATTGGTCATGGCCTATCCTCTGACTTCCGCATCATCAGTATGTCCTTAGTCCTGATTCATGCCGTCTGGCTGACTCATGGCCCGAAGATATATTCGTCCCGCCTGAGCAAGTCATCGACACAGTGGATCTATACTTTTGAGAAACCGCCAGAGAAGGCTCTCCTTGCGCTTTCTTTCCTGTTTGTCCTGCACGAAAACATCCAAACTGACGTGCATGACTCCATCGAGGACGCCCACTCAGCTCTGAAGTATAAAGCATACCATGAATTCGAAGAGCAAGGGACGTTTGACCAGAAGTTGGAGGAGTTAGTACGCGTCGAGGAACGGAATGATAGAAGGAATAGGAAAAGGAAAGGATGCGACGCGTGTTGGAATGACGCGTCGCGAAAATGGTATGGAATGCGGAGGAAGGGGAGATTGTGGTGGGAGAGGAATGACAGAAGGAAGGAAGGAAGGAAGGCAAAAGATGGAGGGACGACATACCGACTTGCACCAACGAGTAATACGTATAATACCTGAAGAACCGGTATGAGAGGAAGGAGATGATGGCGTATATTGCGGGCATGTAGAGGATTCGGATTCTATCAAACACAACATTGTGTCAATAAACGTCATGACGGGGTAGCGTATGGTAGATGGGAAGTAGAAGGGATGAGAAGGAAGTGGACGAGAGGAGTGGATGGGAAGAGGGGGAAAGGATGGGAGTGTAATGGGAATGGAAGAAGGAGGAAGAGGATGGGAGGGAAGGAGGGACGTACATCTGCCTCTGCTCCGCCGGGTTCGTATAGCTCCTACAATGTTTCCCGACTGTGAAGATCGTTATGATCACCGTCTGTGCGAATCTGGCGTTAGCGTATGATCTAACCACACGGAATACACAATGAGAAACGACGAGGACGATGGCCATGGGTGGACGGGAGGAGGAAGGGGTATGAAGGGAAGGAAAGAGAGTATGAAGGAAGAGGTGAACGCACGAGCAATGCACACCCCCCAGCTATCGCCCAGCCGATCCTATGTGCCTCCCAATTGAGGTTCTCGCCATCCCAGAACTTGGATTGATCGACTTCGAGGGTGTTTTCGTGTTTGCAGACCATGGAGCGTTCGGTGCGTGTGTGTGGGATCGTGTTCAGTGTTCGTGTGCGTGTTCAGTGGGCGCGTGTTCACGTGTTCGTGTGCGTTGTGAGGGTTGAAGGGGAGAGGCAGTGAGGTGGAGGGGAGAGAGGAGAAACGGGGAGGAGAGGGAGAAGGTGGGAGAGGCGTCGAAGATGGAGGATGGAGGAATGTGGGAGGAGGATGGTCAACGGCCTGTGTAACGCTCGTGTGCCTATTCGCCTATTCGTCTATTGCACGCGTATCCTTGGCTCCTTGGCTCCTTCCCTTCCGCTTGGCAACCAACCCTTTTTCGTTCTCCTCAAAACCGAGGAACGCTAGGTGGAGGGGGCGCCCGGACTCGCGGGGTCTGTTGGTGGTTATGTTGAAAGGCGGGAGGTGGGATCTCGGGGTGTTTGGATTCCGTCTGAGGCTCAGATGTTGACGTTGGGTTATGGTACGTGGGAGGAAAGAGAACGTTGACGTTGGGTTATGGTACGTGGGAGGAAAGAGAACGTTGACGAAGTGAGAGTCGGATGCGATGGCGAAGGAGGGAAGAGAGGAAAGGAGGGTTCAGTGGAGAGGAAGAGGGAAGGGGGAGATGGCGGCGGTGCAGAGATGGTCAATGCTCGCAACAGTTGTCGGTGATGGTCGAAACAATAAAAATGATCATCATCAAAAATTAGTAATAGGCGCGTAAGGCGTTTGTTTGGTTGTTTGCGTTAGAGGGGTGTTGGCTTTGTACGTAAATAAGGAGTCGAGCGATTGGTTGAGTGGGTTATTGGTTGGTGGATGCGAGGATGCGAGGATGTGAGACTGGGAAGCGGGTGGGTATGCCTACGGATCTGAGGAACTGAAGAAGGGTGCACGGTTTTCTGTGGACGTAACACATGGTCTGTAATAGCGCATCCCTGGAAGGAGGAGTGAAAAGGGGTCGCTTTCCTCCGAAATTGAAGTTCGGTTGTTCCAGTTTGTTTCTAGATGAACCAACGGTCCCTGCTAATTCTATTGGGCTCATACATCTCTGATGCGTTACTACAGCTTGCACCGACACCCAGCCCCTGAGGGATCTAGAGTGCGTTCATCTAGAAGAATGATCACTTTTCGTGTCTCGTCCGTCTGCGAATTGAATACTCCAGAGTACTGTTGAGTAGTAATACGGCTCACTTCGTCGTAAGTTGTCGCCGTTGGAACTGTGATTATTGAATCTATTCACACAACTTGATGGTAGAGTATACGATAGACCTGCGCTGGATTGCTACGGTGGGTCTCCCGGGTCATTGATTAGCTAGGAGTAGTCATCGATGATATATTTGGGGACACAATCAGCTTCAAGGGCGTGGCGGTACATCGTTTGGTTGACCTGGCCCTTCAATATATCGCTTGTACGCTACATTCGCCGCTAAGGTCGACAGCGCCGGCAAGACGACCATCAGAACCTCCTTGGGTACAAGAGAGATATCCTCCAACCATCGACGTACAACGTTCATGAAAGATGGCCGATATTGTGGTTGCTTGAACAGCATCATCCATGAGCGTGGATTAGAGAGGGAGATCAGGATCAAGGGAAGCGAAGTAGTTGATGTCTTGGTGAGGTGGTGGTGAACTGCATGCGTCATCATGATGTGCCATGATAAGAGATGGAAAGGGTTCGTACTTACTGTGTTGATCGCCGGCCACCTGGTTTAATTGTGATGATGATATTTCAAAATCGTGAGAGGAGCTGAACATCTCGAACGATGACGATGAAACGCGCGTTTCATCTCCACTCTTCACGACGATGATCTGCTTCTGTGTAGAGAAGGAAGTTCTCCCTTGTTCAGACCCTTTGGCGCTCTCGGTGTGGCTGGGCGATGTACCAGATTCTGGCGGGTCGTGCGGTGGTGCCCATACAGGATCTTCTGTAAAAAGTAGCTCATCATAAGCTCGTGACGTCCTTGTCTGGTACGGAACCCTCCGTTCCATGACAACGCCCCCAAGGGTTCGGCGCTGTGGATACGGTGTGCGTCAGCAACACACAGAAAACTCCCGACCAGTGAACTAATAGTCCCCCACCTCGGCTTCATATGGCTCCGAATATTCAAAGATTTGCTCGCCCTCCTGTCGTTGAGAGGGTTTCCCCTCCACAAACCCCCGCACACTGTATGACGGAGGTACAGGATCATCCATTGTAAGGTAGCGAGCATCGGGGTGGGGCTGATTACGTGGTGTAAACGGTATGGGTGGGTTTTCTCGTCGCCACACAGGGAATTTGGGGTTTTTCCTGAAACGTCTTCGATCAGGGTAGATCTCAGTGGGGATGGTCGGTTGAGGTGGGGAGCCTTGGGCCGCGGCAGCGAGTGGGGTTGTTACCGCAGATGAAGCAGATGAGGTTTCATTTGGGGGCCCAGCCGTGCTATGTGTTTCCCAATGACTTTGGAGATGCACATGTGAGGGAGGTTGAGATGGAAATGTTGCCATGGTCTGGAGAATGGTGTCAATGATGGGGTATAGAGATCACATCGCTCCCAGGCTGATGGGTCCATACCTGAGCCAAGTGTGTCCAGGGATTGTAATCAAATTCCGATGTGTCGAGGTAGGGTGCACGATGAGTCTGTACTTGGGTTGGAACATAGACTTGCGAATCCCCTGCTGCTGATGAAGACAGTGTGGGTTCCACAGACGATTCGACCTCATCTGGAAGAGATTCCATACCACCAGAAACTTGGAAGGGCTTCTTCGGCGTAGAGATGTTGTTGATCACCCCTTCTATGCTTTGACGGGGTGGGTGAAATCCAGGGGGCGCCACGAGAAGCAAACACTCGTTTGCTTTTATAGACACTTTGAAGGAGCGAGGGGAGTGGTTGAGAGTGATATGAGTTTGATGTTGACAGCCGAGAGTCTCGGAAATGAATGATATGATACCAATGAGACATACTGGAGCAAGGACGTCTCCTGATGCCTTCCTATTGTATCTACGTTTTGGACACCTCCCGAGTGCATGCGGCGATAATTGCGAGTGGTTCGTGATTATACGAGAACAAACATTGATCAACAAATGGGTATGTTATCTAACGGCGTGATTGCGTTACGAAAACATCAATCATCATCATACAGCCATCTTTGATGAGTATGAATGCACAAGGGTATAACTCTGCGTTCGTAGCTACGCCCCAAGAATACAATCGAACATTGGGAGTCGCCGGAACGAGTGGAGCGAAGCAGGGCATGTGGCTTCTAGATACCACGGCGAAGAATTCCTTGTACATCACTGCAGGAACAACTAACAAGCCCAGAGATGAGCGGCCCTACAGCTTCCCAGTTCTGCCTCATCAACACATCGACACATCGACACACCATTATGTAAATGGATTCTGGATGACGCGAGTTGTTCTTTCACCGTCGCGGCTGCCCAGAAGACTTGGATCTTATCAAACGCTCGAGCGACTGTACCTCCTGAAGTTTGAATAAAGTAGCGCAGGCGAGGATGCGTCAATTTCTACCAAACTTCACTGACTCACTCGATGTGGTATCACTGAGAACGTGCGCTGAAGGCATTTGTAACGGCGGTGAGGCTGCCAGTCGGAGTATCCGTACTCCTCAACGTCGAACGCGCGCAGCGCTACTCATTTCCCTGCGAGACACCGTAAGTAATGTACTCTCCACAGATCTCCCCGAAATCGACCTCGGTACAAGCAAAACCCTCCACTCACTATCACATCACCTCGACTTCTTCGACGAGCACGTCAGCCTCATCAGACCCAACATCTTTCGAACCCTCCAATCTCTCTCTTTCTCTTCGCCCGTTCTCTAAACCGCTGATCTCAGTATCCGACTGAGAAGACCTTGCGCCCGATTCGATCATCTACAGTTGACGTGAACGTGTAAGTATCAGGTACATCAACGAAAAGCGCACATTATCGGCGGGGGAGAGAAGTGAGGGCGGAATGGAGGGATGGATTGTGGAGGAAATGGCGAGGCATGTTGCGCAAGGGAGGCTCTGCGCCTCGAAGCTATATTGGACCGTTTCACGAGACTCCACGTCAAAAGGCTGCTCATTCTCATCTAAAAAATTCGCCCTAAACTCGACATTTACCTTAGGGTTCAGCAGGACTCAGAGAGGAGAAGCTCAGTTGAATGTGCTCCTGTTTCGAGACCCCTGGAGGACCCTAGTTTCAGCGGCAGANTTTTTTCGGGCGCGTGTTTCCGACCATGATGGACACCACCACATCAACGTCAACCGTTACTCAACCCGCGACGATCTCTGGTTTACCTCCAGAGATACTTTCCCTCATCTTCTTACAACTCTCAGACGACTCTAAATACACCGATAAACTTCGTGCATGTCAGATATGTCGATCGTGGCTTCCAAGTGCCCAAGCCGCGCTCTACCATTCTGTCACCCTATCAACTACGAATCTCCAAGCGTTCGCGAAGACGATCAACGAGAACGGATCACTCATCAGCTTAATTCGACACTTGATCTTCAATGCACAAGACGTATCCTCAAACTCGTTGTTCATCACTCAAATATTTGATGCATTTTCATCCCCCAGCAATACACTCGTGCTCTCATCACTCCAACTCCACGCTGATACCCTCAGCAACACATCCTATCTCTCACAAATCTCCGGATCGCTCTCATCCCTCCGTTCCCTCACCATCGACACCAACATCTTCCCCACCTTTCTCGCGATGAAGGTGTTCATTGCCTCCTTACCAAACCTCCGCGTACTCGAAGTTACCGATGAGCTCGGTGGGGAATTTGACGAAGATTGGTATCATGAGGAGCAGACTGAGACTGAGACTGAGACTGAGACTGAGACTGCGCCTCTGAAGTTTCCGAGTACGCTGAGGGAAGTGACGTCGAATCTGCCGGGTGCCCATACACTTGATGCGTTTCTCAACTGGATCGCTTGTTCACCGAAGGCATCCTTGTCTGTTCGGCGATTCTCGCTCGTCATCACTGAGCCGCCTGATGGGTCATCACTCACACCATCGCTGAAGGCGTTCGGTACGGCGCTGAAGTTTCTTAAGCTGGATTATCAGTGGCCATCTGGTACATACTCTTCGCCTCAAAGACTCAAGTTGCCCGCTCACCTTGCACACACATCTTGCGCCCTCTACAGATCTCCCCGAAATCGACCTCAGCGCGAACAAAAACCTCCAATCACTCGCCCTCGACCTTGACCTCTTCGACGACCATGACGGTCTCATCAAAACCCACGTCTCACACATACTCAAAACCCTCTCTTCGTCCTCGCTCAACACAATGTACCTCAGCATCAGGTTGAATAGCCCTACCCGGCTTGACCAAATCCTCGACGTAGCGCTACTGGATCAATCAACTGAAGGCGCGGACGTTTATGTTTCTGTGAATCTTCCACCAGGGCGGAGAACAGAGAGATTGGAGACGGAGGGTTGGATTGCGGAGAGGATGCCAAGGCACGTTGAGCAAGGAAGATTACGGTGTGCCGTATCATCTCCGGGGTGGTAAGGGGAGTAGTGGTGGGCACGAGTAGTGTCCAGTTTGTTGTAAGGCTTTAATTCTATTGTCTGAATGATGTAAACACGCGCACCCATTACAGACTATGAATACGTATACCTACCTACGTTGCTTATCCTTGATACCCCTACCCCGGTCGTTCCCTCCCTCTCTGAGAGACTCTACAGTTCGTCGATGCACGCGCTACGTGATACCAGAGTTCAACGCAACCTGTTCAAGGTCTCACGGCAGCCATGTGCGTCCCAGCGCTGTTGACGACCGATTAGAGATTATCCCCTCGCCGTCACTGCAACGCGTCGGACACTACGATCTTCTTTTACTTACGTGAGCCCGGACAAGGGCCCCGGAGGGAGGAAGTTCAATCAAACGTCTATCAGTAGGAGGAAAGCGCGACTTAAGGATCGTTGAAACAAAGCTCATGGTACTATAGAGTACAGGAGCTTAACACAGGTCGGAAAAAGCACAACTTGGAACCAAGAGACTAGATTGTGACGCCTCCTGTTGACGCCGTTTCGCCCCTGATAGACCCTAGAGTACACCAAGAGGCTTCTCTTCCCTGGGACACGACCCCTATCCAGATCTATGCGGGGGCGCTTACGTCGTGCGTGTCCCGGGACACGCAGCTCTTTGCGGGACCCCGCACACTCGACCCTGCCTCCTCCCATTATCGCTCCCCCTCCTTTTCCAGCGCAATTCCATCCCCGCCCTCTTTCTAAGCATCGGAAATGGCGATTTCGACTCCGTTCGCCTCCGTCGCCGATGACTGTGACCGTGACACGGTGTGGTTTCCCTCCAGGATGCCGAGCCCCTCTTCTTGTTGTAGATTTACGTCGCTCTTACCACTTCCTCCACATTGTTTCGCCGTGTTGGTTTTGCCCTATAAATCTTCATAAAATAACAATCTTTATAAACGTCTCTTTGAGCAAGCCACCACGAGCAACCACGAGCAAACAACCGCCAGCCGCCCTTCACCTTGTGCTCATGTCGCTTTCCACCATGTCCACGCCCCTTGCTCCTAGCGATGTGACTGCCAATTCCATCAATGATGCCAAGACCGCTCAACTCAAGAAGTGGATTGAGGATGTGAATGCGAATGAAGGGAAACATGTTCTCAATAAATCCGGAAAGCTCGCAGAGCTGAGGGACCGTCTTGCACGCTATTATGGGCTAGACCTGACCGCGCAACCAACCCCGCCCGAACCGACCCACACCCCATCTGGTAATGAAGCAATCCGCGACCATCAATGGGATGGCCTTGTTTCAATGGGAGAAGAATGGGAAACCGCCGTGAAAAATGGCTCAGAGTTTCAATTGACGCGAGAGGGTTCCAATGGTACGCCGCTACAATTAATACACCTGTCCTCTCAATAACTAAACTTCAAATTCAATACAGATGATCAGAATAGCATTGAAGCATTGTTAAAACGGCTTGAATTATTTTCAAGCGCGTCTGCTCCTCGTGAGCCTACATCCACCAACGCGTTTCATCGGGCATCCTCTGAGGCAACTCGTGTCATTGCACATGATGGACTCCATGGATATTCAAACCCAAGCGCTCCATCTGGTTCCTCAGTCCAGAGCCCGGCAACAGTATCTACAGATCAGACTATTCTTCGGGCGGGCAATCTAAATATAACCGCCTTAGATCGTGCGAAGGACCTGGAGGAAATTATTGACCAGATAGAGAGAGGTGACGTCGTGCGGTACCGTGAAGAATATGGTCCCAAAGAAGGTCGGCCCACACCACCAATATGGGAACACGTTAAGAATGCTGTAACAAGGCGCGAACGACTGGCAAATGAGCTAAACTCGCAGTTTCATGGTGACAAGCATCAACTGATCTCCTTCTTCACCATTCCCCACTCGGACACAACCACAACCACGAATAAACGTAAAAGAAAGCAGAGCCAATCAGAGGACCCTCCAAAGCGCCGACTACGACCGTTTCGAAAAATTATTGAAGCCATTCCCGCGCGCAACCAAGATCTTGCATCCGAAAAAATGAAACCAACCTTCCAAGTGGATGGCTCATTCTCATCTGAACAATGGGAAAGGAAGTGGGCTGGTTTGAATGACTGGGAGATTTGGCGTGAGATAGGTGGGGAGCGTTATTGAAAAAGACTCTAAATAGTAGTTGTCCAGTTCTACTAGTGATTTCTATCGTACTCGATCATGTGTTCGTGATTATCATTGGGTGAATAAAAGTACCGAAACATTGTAATTGCCTCAGCTTGCGACCAACCACCCCAAGCCGCAACCATATCAATTGACCAAGATTTATTCTTGACGCGATGCTGGCATCCACCCCGCCGGAATGAATGGGTACCGTATAATGCCCAGGTAGTATATCCGAGAGCTTGGAGGTCTGTTGAGAGTGAGTTCGAGAGAATTTTCGGGGTCTATACCATCATTCATGGTCAGCCACCATCAGATAGCGTGTCACCAAAATGCTTACCATCCCATCACCCGCCGTAAATGTGCCTTGCTTGCTGACTTTGAGGAATAATGGGCCAGTCCGAGGGACACTTTTGTTGTAGAGGCGAGCGAGACGAATAAGAGCGCGCATGGGACATATTCGGGGGTCCTTGTCATTTGCGTAGAGCCGCCAACCATGGCTGAGACCTGTCTGGGCAGATTTGCGTGTGTGAAGATAGACTTCGAAGTATTCACCTAAATTAGAAATAAGAAATCAGTAAGAGAGTCATGTAAGAGGGCGAATTTGATGACGTACGTTCCTGCGGTATCACCTCAATACTCTCAAATGTCAGGCGAAGGACCTCCTCAATCCGAAGCAGCAGGAGCCAAGCAAATAGATAAGCCGACTAGGTGCGAGAGGATTAATATCATATTTACCATAAATTTGAACAACATACTTACATAACATACAATGCCGGCACGAATTTCGCCATCGTTCCCAGATGGAGGGAAGCATTGGCTATAAAGCCTATACATGTCTTGAAGGGTTAATGCGCGAGCAGACCGGGAGACTTCACCTGACTTCGCTTTGGTTTTTTCCAGACCAGTCATGAAGTCGGCGACGAGGCGAGATCGGGTGGGAAGGCCAAAGCTACAAAGAATAAATGGTCGGTTTGAAAAATGAGGCAACTAGACATACCATGCCTCCGTAACGGTGTCGACACGCCAGTCAACGGTGCTTTCGTTGGGACGAATGTGGCGGTACCAAAAGGTGAGGGCGGCGCGGCAGGAAACGGCAGTGGCGAACTGGTGGTCTTGTTAGTCAAATGAAGGAAAATGTGACGACAGAGGATGCTTACCCTGCAACCTTGATAACCTGATTGTTTGTCGCCACACTTGTGTGTAATAAATTTGGTGATGTCGCGCGGTGTTTGTTTGGTAACAGCCTTCGGATCCCATTTCCGGTCGAGACGACGGTGAAAAATAATGTAGGCCTTCGCAATTCTAGAATGATGTTCAATATTACTTGACGAAGGGATGGAACTACCCTGCACTCACCTGAGATGGCCGGTGCGGGTACCCGACGTAATGCAAGCCCGAGCAACTTGAGTTGCATAACGGGCGGCATCGTCGTTGTCATCCTCCTCTGGAAAGTCTTCGAGGCTTTCTTGGATCAATTGATCCGTTGTTTCTTCGAGGGAGTCTTCTTCGTTGAGATATGCCTGTAGCACGTTTTCAGCCTAATTATAGGGGGAGAGAGCATTAGCTCTGGAAATGTAATCAATGGCGGCGGTACATACCTCATTGCTAGCCTTTGAAATCCGAGCCTTGTCCGTCATAATTTAGGGAGAAGTGGGGGATATGATGGCTGGGATAGTTGGTCAATGAAGAAGGAACAGGAGAAAGGGGAACGAGTCCGAACGACGAAGTTTGGTGATGACGATTTCGATCATGATCGGGCGGGCTGTGTGTGTAGGTCCACTCCTTCACGTTGAGATTCTGTGAAGTTGAAGGTATCCTTGGGTTGCCGTGGAATAGGTCGCCGCAAATTGAAGGCGGCTAGACCATAGGAACCGAAACGCTAAAAACCTATTAGCCTCAGATCGCCGCATTAGTCAGGGAAGAAAATAAGTGATCATTATGGGCGGCTCACAGTATTTAGACAGACGTGGCCTGCTTCTTTTCGTGTCCCAGGTCGGGATAAGTATGAAAAAATACATGGGACACGCTTGGAAGGTGTTTTGGGGGAGACGGCCTATGGAAAATGGTGTCCTTGGCGGTGTCCCATGAAGAGATAAGTTGGGTATACAGCTCTGGGACACGCAGGGCTCGGGTGATGGCTGGTACGGCTCTCGGGTGGCTGTATTAGTCTTTTTGTGACCACGGAGGGTGGTAGCGTGTTGGGCACTTGGTGATTTGTATTCGGATCCCGCTGAACTTCTCAAACAATGCGCAGGTCAGATATTCAAGCAGACACAGCTACCAGTCCATGAGACGAGACATAGAGCAAAGGTGATATTTTGGCGATAATGAGAGAGCCTCTGAGAGAGCCCGAGCAAGCAGAGTTGGCGTTGAAACGTTGACGAGAGATTGCCTATGCGCTGGCAAGATCATTGCGCGGACTTCTAAATTTGGTCACAATGGTTACATAATCGCATCTTCGGTGCTTCGGGTCTCTCCTCTTCTCTCCCGCCAAATCTCCCCCTGGCGTGTCCCACTCACTTCTAAGGGTTGCTTATATCCACGTGTTCCCGACCACGATGAACACTGTCAGTGCATCAACCGATACCTACCCCTCAGCGATCTCGAGACTTCCGCAAGAAATCCTATTCCAAGTCTTCAGCTTCCTAACACACGAGGAAGACTACGACGATAACCTTCATGCATGTCAGATATGCAGATTGTGGCTCCCAGGTGCTCAGGCCGCGCTGTATCATTCCATCGTCCTATCGAAATTGAACATCCACACTTTCGCTAGGACGATTGAGTCCAGTAGATCTCTGGTCAGATTGGTCAGACGCTTGATCTTCCATCGCACAGACAAGTCTTCAATGGGGACCTCCATGGATAAAATCATCGACGCCGTATCCCAGAGTAACACCCTCTTCTCATTACACCTACATGCGGATACCCTCCTCAGCCCAGTGTATCATGGCAGAATCAAAAAATTTCCATCACTTCGCTCGCTCAGCATCGATACCAACATCTTTCCCAGCTTCCACGCGATTAAGGTGTTTATCACTTCGTTACCCCACCTCCGTGTACTCAAAGTGAACGATGAAGTCGGTTGGGATTTCTCGGAGGGCTGGTATGACGAATCGGGCTTCGACTTTAAAACTGAGTCTCTGGGGTTTCCAACGACGCTCGAGGAGGTGACGTCTAACCTCCCCGGTTCGCGGACGGTTGACGCGTTTCTCACCTGGATCGCTTCGTGTCCGGATGCATCCTTATCTGTCCGGCGATTCTCATTTATGGTGACTGGTAGACTCAATGACTTATCACTTACACCATCTCTGAAGGCGTTTGGCTCGGATCTGAAGTCCCTCACGTTGGATTATCAGTGGCCATCTGGTACGCACGCACACAAGTCTAACTCACACAGATCTATCACTTACCTCACCTACCATCATATACTCTATATAGATCTCCCCATAGTCAACCTCCGCGCAAACGAAAGCCTTCGCTCATTGACGCTGCAACTCGATCTCTTTAACGAAGGGGAAGGGTACATAAAGCTTCACATCTCTCGAGTGCTTGGAACACTCCCCCCGTCCTCCCTTCAAACAATCAATCTCGCCATCAGACTGAACAGCCGTTCCGCTCGATTCAGTCACATCCTTGACGTAGAATTACTGGATAATTTGACAGGAAGCGCGGACATCTATATTTTCGTGAGTCTTCCAGGACGCGGACGAGATGAGATGTTGGAGATAGAGGGATGGATCGCGGAGAGGATGCCGAGGCATGTTGCGCAAGGAAGACTCCGATGTGTTGTATCATCGGTGTGGAATGTGTAGTGTAGTGATGGGGATGATAAATAAGTAAATGCTGCTGACCGCGCGGTCATACCAAAGAAGGCACGACGGACTCGGGTGCGAGGCTGTGTAAAGTTTGTCATGATTGGAATGAACGAAATCGCTTAGAAACTAGACGAAGCAAATGAGACTTCGACGCCCCCTGTTTTGACGCTCCTGATAGACCCTAGAATGGAGATGGCAGTTTTCAATCAGTTTTACACGTGTTCTCGACAAGTTGCCGACAACGATGAACACCGTCAGTACTGCAAACGATGAACACCTCTCAGCGATCGCGAGGCTTCCTCCAGAGATATTTTTTCAAGTCTTCCTCTTCTTGTCACACAAGTCCCATTACAAGGATAAGCTCCGCGCGTGTCAAATATGCAGATCGTGGCTTCCTGGTGCTCGAGCCGCACTGTACCGATCCGTCATCATTTCCACGACTAATATCACGGCGTTCGCAAGGAGTATCAAAGAGAACGGATCTCTTGTCTGTTTGATCAGACATCTAACTTTCCAGCGCACAAACGAGGCATCAAAGGGAATCGACATAAGCGAAGACCTCCACACGGTATCTCATAACGACACACTCTTCTCCCTTCAACTTCACGCGAATACCCTCATCGACCCAAGGTATCATACCGAGACGATAAGATCACTTCCATCCCTGCGACATCTAAGCCTTGATACCAACATCTTCCCGAGCTTGTACGCGATGAAGTCATTCATTGCTTCATTCCCGCAACTACAAGGGCTGGAAGTAAACGACGAATTCGGTGGAGATTTCTCAGATGAGTGGTATGATGAATCTGCTTTGGATACGCCGGTAGAGCTTCCAATTACCCTTCGCAATCTGGGGTATCATCTCCCCGGTTACGACACACTTGACGCGTTGTTGAGGTGGATCCCCCGTCAGGCAGAATCTTCCGCGAGCGTGCAGCGGTTCTCGCTCACGATCAACCGCGCAAACGATGGAGCCGCAGTGACACCGCTACTGAGGGCGTTTGGTACCGGGCTTGAGTACCTGTCGCTGGACTATCGTTGGCCATCCTGTACGTTCACTCGACCATTAAACTCACAACGTATTGGGCAGAGAATACTCACGCTCGTCCCATCCAACCAGATATTCCAACAATCGACCTCAATGCGAATACGAACCTCCGTTCACTGGCACTCCAGATGGAACTCTTCGACGAATACGCCGATCTTATGAAGACCCACTTGTCGCACATGTTCGACACACTCTCTTCGTCTTCGCTGAAGGTTATCGACATTACCATCAAGCTGAACAGCCCTTCTGTCAGCCTCGATCAAGTCATAGACTTGGAGGCGTTGGAGAAATCAACCATGACCACAGGTATCAACATTTTCGTATCTCTTCCGGGACGAAATGTGGAGGAGACAATGGAGGTGGAAGACTGGGTGGAAGGTCAGATGCCGAGGCATGTTTCCCAAAGCAGATTACAGTGTACTGTTTCGAGAGCTTGGGATACGGAATGATGGTTGATGTTGTCCGGTTCGTTCGTAACTGTTCCTCAGACATACGTATGTCAGTAATATATTCTTGAGAGTGTCCATGCCTACCCAAGTCCCCCGGAAACGTAATGGGCACGGCCATGCTGCCTGCGTCGGATAATGTCTCCTTGTAAGGTCAGAGTCGAGCGATTTAGGATGGGAACACACACACCGGATGAGAGGGGATCTGAGCCATGAAACATACAAAAATAAAATGGAAGCTCTAGTGTGATGGTGAAGAAAAATGAGCAGACAAGCAATAAAAGACGGAAGTTTCACATACGATGGCGTCGTCGTTGGCGTTGGCCTCTACAAGTCCAAGCAACGGTGACAGTAGACCATGGATACCGTGCAAAGCAGGAGATTCTCATATGGCTAGGCTGACGGTTGACTGATAATTTTGCAACCTACCATAGTGCCGTCAGTCTCACCGACGCTCTCCAGAGGTGAAAAGGGCTAACCACACGAACTCAAAGCTCGGACGACGAAGAGCTGAAAAAGCCGTTGGCATTCTAAGAAGTACACGCGGCTCGTTGCGGCGACAATCGTTTCTCTTTGATTGGGACTTGACTCCCCACAGAAAGGAAGGAAACCGAGAAGCGACGATAAATTGGACCGTAATCCGACCGTAATATATTAAGGCTACTGTCAATGCCCTGTACGTAGAACGTAGGGTGCGAACGATGATACTCACCAACGCGATACCAAGCTAGAACGGAAGGCTAAAGTACCGCATGATGATACCACCCTCGCGGATTTCTCGGTGAAAGAAGACACAGCATTGGGCTGAGATGTTGACTCCTGTCAGAACGGCGAGAGAATCATCACGGCGGAGAGCTTCACGCACGTCCCCAATTGTTGAGACTACCTGTAGTGAGTCCGCAGTCTGTAAAATCGATGTAGTGCATTGAAAATGGCGCAACAATTTTTGGACCGTCTCAATTCGTGACGGAGGCATGTTGATGGGGATGGTAGGCTTCTTAAGAGCAAACGCTCGGAGTGGACACCGTCTAAAATATTCAACCGTCGCCAAAACATTAGAGAGGAAAAGAAAGGACCGCTTACGGGAAGAGCAGACGGAGCGACACCACGGTTTGACGTCTTGCCTATATACATTTCAAGTCGAGTCCATAGGCTGAAAATCGTAGGTCGAACTTACGAGCTTAAGAGCTGAGCTGCGACCGCGCTGAGAAGTACTCTAGACCTTGGCGCGAGAATGTGCGCGTCGGATTTCGATTGCTTACACAACGCTTTCGAAGCCCACCTGTGTATCTATGGGTTGGGAGTGAAGTGTTCGTCGGAGAGCTTCGCAGGTTCCAACTTCTAGATAACGAGACGAGCTGAATAGAGCACCTACCATTTCAAGCGTAAAAGCTGGGCCAATAACAAGGGAAACGGAGAGAAAGCAGCCACGTACTCGTTCGTCCAGGGGAGTCCTGAGCACGCCCATGGGTAGCTCTAATCTGTCTAAGATCCACTGACTGACGTGAGGCAAGAAGGTCGTTTTCGGAAGGGACGGACGCACCTGAGAATGAGATCTGGCACTTTTGCATTGGCACATCTAGAAGTTCGACGGCTTAGACAACCGGGATGTGGAACGAAGTCCGATCCCAGAAATTGTGAGCGTCTTTGATACAAGATGAGGAGTGGTTAGCCCAGCCTCGTAGAGTATATTAGAAGCGTGAAAGCAGCGTACCCATATAAAACACCCATCAAGTCGTCGAACCCAGAAGGAACGACACCGTGAACGACCGACCTAGAAAGGAGAGAAATGAGTTGTGTCCTTGTTGAAGAATCCCTGACTGAAGACACTGTGGTCAGTGGAGATACGTGCGTGCGGAGATGGGAAATGGGAGTTGGGATGCGAAGAGGATAGGAATCCTGGGGGATGATAAAAACAGCGTAGTAGCACGGTAAAAGGAATAGGGATGGGGACGAACCGTAGATTCAGATTCAGACTTTGTTTCAACCGAAAACAGGTCGGTGGAACTGGGATACCCAGAAATATATCAGCTACCAAGGCACCGCACTTCCACTCAGTCAAGACTTTCGAATACGAGAACATACAGGGCATACCCATTCATCGCATAAACCGTCGGCCGCCCTGCACTTGTACTCTATCCAATGTTCGCGAATGCACCAGCGTAGAGTTCTCATACCAATGGGGCCATCTGAGTAGTACCTGGGAAGGGACCAACGAGCTTGATCAACCATGAAAGATGGGTAGGACATATTCGCGTACTGGTCCTCCCCATACCTGCATCGATTTTCCGCTGCAAAATTATAGGCTGGCAGGTGATGAGATGGTACCACGGAAGGTGCGCTGCCGTTCAGCAGGAGAAGAGACAAGTGAGGACGGACTCTCGGAAGAGGAAACGTTTGGAATCCGAGGATAGCTTGCGTTCCTGTCTTGAGAGTTTCATTTTGGTTCCTCACGACCAGTGCGCCGTCGATGTAGATTTATGCTGGGCTAATACTTCTTGATTATCGTCTACGAGAGGGTGGAGGTCGGGGGACGGTAGAGGACATGGTCATCAGTAGCAGGTAAGTGCCATGAAGAAAACGTAGATGCGTCTCACATCACGAAGCTGGGTCTTCTACATCCTCTGCGTGTCCTGAGAATGAGAACATGGATAGTTAGCTGAAAATAACCGATCGTTAATGGGGTACAATCGTGAAAGATTTGGTTTACTCACGAATTTACACGGGTGGCGGTACCAGTCTATCTTTTGAATTCTGGATTTGCGGGTTTCAGTTTGTTTATGGTATTCATTAGTATTTGAAGCGACTTCCACTTACGCTCGTTTGGATCTACCCACACCGGCTGAGATGGTGAGGCGAGAGATTTATACACACATGGCACCAATTGGCCGTGTTGGAGCGNTTTTTTCGACGGTTCAAACACCGTCCATCCTACTCGAGAAATCGTTTATGCCATACATGACGGTAACCCGTTGTTCATTACTGAAAGGTGCCCACACACGCTGCCCATTGTTTGCCTCTTGATCCTGTAGTGATACTCTGGTACCGTGTTGAGTACCTGGTCGATGGGATTGAAACGCGGACATACCTTTTTTCCGCAATCCAGTCGGTAGAACACGAGGGATGGCTTCTACCTTCGGTACTACCTGAGAGGGTTGATCCATTCGTCGGCTCCGTCGGTCAGGCTGATCGTCTGCGGTGTGTCATGTGTTTCGGCATGGAGTTCAAAACGATGGAGGAGGATTACCTGCCCCATGATTTTGGCCCCAAGTCTACATCAGGATTTTCGACTCGTCAATTGTGCTGGGTTGACTTGCGAATGGTTTAGCTCACGGTGAGGGTAGCCGTTTTCCCTTGGTCGTATGAAAGAGACTTGAAGACCCGCAGCTACGAGAATGCTCCCTTCGTTTAGATCTTGATGCTCAGTGAGTGAGACGGTCAGATCGCAGAATCTGTTGGGTATTAATATGATAACCGTTCGGTGTACACAAGGAACGATGTTCACCTGTAAAAGACCGCACAAGCACATCCACGAAGTCCGGTAATCCATCTTTTCGTATACTCACTTCTCCAGCACGACCACAGAAGCCGCGTTGGTTCGCGCGGTGAACCTTTGGGCTCGTTTTCAGAGCGTGATACTCGTATTGAGGGACCACCTATCGATCCTATTGAAAAGAACGCATTGGTCTGTAGGTACGTGGTGATGTACTAACGACGTACCCGTTCGTTCAAGGGCATGGGCTAGAGTTCAGGCTGCGCGTGGTGGCCTAAGAGCACGGCGAGGAAATTAGTAGAGAGGGAGGAAGAGAATCGAGGCTGATACTAAGGAAGATCGAATGAAAACGTACCGCGAAACAGATCTGAGATCCCATATTTTCGCGGTTGAAATTCACGACGACGGTGAAGAGGACTAACATCACTTTAAGTCCGTTGGAAAGACGTTGAGCGGAGGTACACACAAACAACTTACTGATACGTCCAATCCATAGCTCCACCCGGCGCAGAACCAGCGACTCAAGAGCCAGCCAACTTCTCCAGCAACTGGGAGTGTTGAGAAGAGTATTTGCAGGCGAGAGATGCGAGCGGCTACGACACCGGGGAAGGACGAGTGAGTCGAATCCATGTACAACGTAGGTATAAAAGTGACTTACCGGCACTCAGTCCATCGAACCGTAAAGGAAACGGAAGGCTACGCAGCGGATGTAGACAAGGGAAGAAAGGCGTCGTATTGAAGAGTTTCAGATTGATGAGCCTGCGGCGAGTGCTGAGAAGGGGAGGGGAAGGTTGGGCTTGAATGGAAGATTTGAAGAGCATATGGAGAAGGTAGCGACACAGGAAGGGGTTGAAGACGGAGATGTGATAGAGGGAGGGACCCANGGGGGGACTAAGGAATTGGTTAATCTGCGACAAACGGTCACCGGCAGTCAGCGAAGAGCACCTCTAGCTAGACAAGATACGAAGATACTCACTGGAAGATGCAACCATGCCGAACGTCAGCGTTGCAATCGCAGGAACCGTCGAGTTCAACCGACAACTACAGCGTCCCAATGCCTCAGTTGGCACCAACATCGATTGAACTCGGGCGGCGGGCTCATAAAGCGTAAGACACGCATGAAGTCACTGAAAAGATAGCAGCTTCGAGCAGGGTGGCTAGTGGAGAAAACGAGGAAAAGTCGTCGCTCGGATTTGTCTCTCTTGGTTTGGACGATTTTTGGACGATTTCCCGGTTGATGTGGACTTCTTTACTATGATTCGTGCGTCGTATTGTCCTCGGAGAGAGGTTATACATCAGTTGGAATGCTGGGACTGAGACTGAGATAAAATCAAGAGGACATTGTCGTCGGTGGAAGAGAGCAAGAAAAGAAGAACCGATCGGAAAAGACGCCAGGAACTCCCTGTGTCACGTGCCTCTGAGTTTAGGGAATCGAAGTTCGTGACAGCGAAAAAATCGAAGACGGGTTGGCTCACGTCACGAAGCAGCATTATGGATCTGCGTTTCGGGAGAATGAGGAGAAAGATGTCGGGTGTGGTGCTCGGACGGCTGCTCCTTGAAGGATTGTCGTGCGTTAAACCTGCGAAATGATGTTAAAATCTGACTGAATCTCCCTGCGCGAATGGCGTGTTTCAAGAGGATATGGTTGGATTCACTAGGAAACGGAAATTTGAGATGGAATACAGTCGTAAAAAACCACCGTTGATTCTACCATTCTCACGTTTATTTTTTGCGCAGGTGTATTTTCTTTGCATTTTTGTGGTGGTCGATACGACACGAAGAACTAGCACCGTACCAAGAACGGTGGGAGGAAGGCACATTTAAACGACGGTCAGAGTGGTGGGAATGGAGTATAAAGTACGTTTCTCGTTGCGTGAACTCGTAGCTGGGATTACTGACCTTCCTATTCGAGGAAACGTTCATGCGTGAGCTTGATATGATCGTGAGCTTGAGTTCTGGGAGTTGAAGTTACGGTGTCTGTAGGAGGGAAAGTCGAACGGTTGGTGGTGCGATGTAGGATAGAGAGGTAGTAGTCGATCGCTGAGATGAGCCGTTTCAGAGGTTCGCAGGTCAAGATCTGCTGTAGTCCTTTTTTCCGAGGATTGTGGAGCGGTGTCGTGAAAGGAACAGAGACGATGTGTGGATTCAATGGAATCCTGGAGGTTCCTAAGGAAGTAGCTCGTGGATGTTTCGTTTTTCGAAGCGACGGAGGACGCGGAGAGGTTGAAGGCGTGAATATCTAGGTTTGAAATTTGACGGTTGATTGGAACGTAGAGGAGAGATGAAAGCATGTAGTGCGCACCGGGATTATGCATGTCTGAGGCGCAAGCTCTTTGGACGATCAACCGCTACTCCACTCCAGAGATACAGCTTCTACTTCTTTATCTTCCTAAGTCGATAGCATGGTTCGTCACCGTCGTTCATGCCGAATGAGTGTCCATCCACTATCGATTGAGCTCGGGTTCGAAAACGGATGTGATCGTTGTTTGAGGGTTCGGTGGATTTGCGTCAAATTTGCGTGGGTACCCTCGCGATTCCAGCGACTGAGACGGTTGGTTTCGTGGCCCAGTGTATTTCTGGATGTCTACCATGGGCGACCGTCACTACCCTGGGTGTTGGGATAGGACGTTCGCGATTTTTTCACCGTTTCGATTGGCGTCGCTTTCGTTTTGTCGATCGTAGGTACGACGGCGGGGGGAAGACGAATCGTAATCTGGTCAGAGTAGCCCAGAAGTTAAACAGATTTCTGACCACAGTACACGGAGTTCTTGATGCATAGACGAGCGCAGATAAGTAGCAAACCGAAGTCTATTCTGAAATTGAATGCTTAGAGCGACGGATTTGAAGGATGAGAGAATCAGTTAATCAGTACTTACCTATCGTGTCGCTCATCATGATGTCCATCCATGCCTACGCCACGCCACCGCTCGAATCTAGTTTCTAGGTTCATCTCCCATCGCCCATCACAAACGTGCAGTGCTGTCGAAGGGTGATAGATGTGTTGATTCCGTGTTGGGCGGCGATTCCGGTGGGTAATCAGTTGTGCGTGCCGTCCTGCAATGCAAGGGTCGGTTAAGCTGTCGATGGAAGCTATGCTACGTTTGTAACGCCCGCAGAGCGCTGAGGTAGACGTCACTTTGCTATGAGAAGGCGTGCTCAAGGAAGAGTTTGTTAAACATACCGAAGTGACGTCCAAACGACGATGGCAGCTGGGAAAATCTCATCCGAGCTCCATCATGTAGGATATAGAAGGTCGAGTATACCCATCAGGCAACCGTCGTAGGTGTGATTTGACGGCGGGCACGCAGGCTAGGAATGGGACTGCGGAAGCTGCGAGCGCGGAGGCTGTTCCTGGTTACAAGTCGGTTCAGGGGCCGAGCACGTGACGACATAGCCATCGATCAGAATGATTTAACCGTTTTGACCTGTGACGACGACCACGAAACTTTCCCCCGCCGCCTCCTCCTCGTTCCCATCCATCTACACTGACGACGACGATGAGCTATCCACCTGTACCACCACGCCCTCCATACGAATCCAATCAACCAGTGAGATCCGACGCACATTCGCGTTTGGTCTTGTTCTTATACTTTTGTGTTCCCAGATGCGTCAGAACTCGCTTCCACCACCGATCCCACCTCTTCCTCCAGATCTTCGCTACTCAACGCAATCGCCACCGCACTACGACAATCCCCTAGCAGCTCCCAGACCGTTTCGTGCAGATCCAAACTTGCCGGCCAATGTGCGTGTATCCGATTACGTATTCTGGCAGATCGATTTTATGTCATTTTCCTCGTTTTTTTGCAGATGGCCCAGTCTCTTGAAGCGACGTCGAATAACGTCAACTACAATCCGGGTTTTGTCGTCCCTCAACGTGGTCCATCGCCTCTTCCTCCCAACCACCATCCTCACTACCCTCAAAGAGGACCTTCTCCGCTACCACCTCAACAACCTGGTTGGCAGCCTTGGAACGTCAACGGACCACCACCACCACCTCCTCAGCAGCCTCTTCCCCCACCATCTGCATACCCACCTCAGCCGTATCAGCAACAGCCACCGCTGCAGCCACAGCCGCCACCCATCACACACGTTTCATCCATCGAACACGGCATGCACAACCTTTCGTTTTCCCCTCAACCCCAACCGCAGCAGCACTTTCGTGCACCATCGTTGTCGACGTTTGGTCCACCAGCCCGAGCGCCCACGCCCCCGAGACAATCGACTGCACCTCCATCGTTGACGGCGCCGTTACCATCGATCCCGACGCTTCTCCAAGCTTTACCCACAGTCCAACAACCAACCCACGACCCAGCTCTCCGTCTTTCCTGGGCGAAGGACGTGATCTTCCTTATCAACCGCGATCAGCACGTCCAATCGAACGACATCCCCGTCGGTCCCGTCACCCTCAACGATCCGCAACTCAACCAGCTCGCTCGAGCGGCAATCCCCGTCATCCTCGAGCTCGCGAATATTCCGAAACCACCTGCTGGTCAGACAGCACCGCCGTATATCGCCGAGGCGGTGTATTTGCGCGCGACGCTCGAAGCTTCCGGCGCGTTTCCTGAGTTTGTGAAACACGATCCACGATCGGCGTTTAGAGATTTCGAGGCGGCTGCGAGAGGAGGGTATCATGCAGCGTGGTTTAGGCTTGGGAGGGATTATGAGAACTTTAATGACCAGGCGCATGCGAAGGATTGTTTCGAGAGAGGTGTGAAGTTCGCGGTGGAGAGTTGCTTATACGTGCGTGATTTTTTCTTTCGCTTTTTTCTTCTCTTCCTCTTTGGCTGATGCGTTCGTGTTGGTAGCGAATGGGTATGGCTCATTTGATGGGTCAACTCGGTCTCCCCGCCAACGTCCAGCAAGCCCTCCCACTCCTCCAACGCGCTGCTACGCTGGCATCTCTCGACGTTCCTCAACCAGCCTACGTCTACTCCCTCCTCCTCCTCGGTGAATTCACCCACCCCTCCCTCCCTCCTCTCCCTCCCAACACATTCGCCCCCTTCATCCCTCCCTCTTCCACGCCCCTCCTCGAAGCCCGCAAACACCTCGAACGATCAGCCTACCTCCACTTCCCCCCAGCACAATACAAACTCGGCCACTTCTACGAATTCGCCACGCCGCCGTTCCCATTCGACGCACTGCTGAGCGTGCAGTATTACTCACTTGCTAGTCAGCAAGGGGAGGTGGAGGCGGATATGGCGTTGAGCAAGTGGTTTTTGTGTGGGAGTCCTGGTGGGGAGAATGGGGGAGAGGGAGGAGGAGGGTTTGATAAGGATGAGGCGTTGGCGTGGACGTTTGCGGATAAGGCGGCGAGGAAAGGGTTGCCGAGTGCGATGTTTGCAATGGGGTATTATGCGGAGGTGGGCGTTGGGGGACCAAAGGATGTGGATGTTGCGATCAAGTGGTATCAGCGAGTGCGTGATGTTTTTCCTCTTCTCGTTCGTTGACTGATTTTTTTTTTTCATACAGGCCGCCGACCAAGGCAACGAAGACGCAAAAGAACGACTCACAGCGCTGACCGGACCCTCAGCCCAGCCTCTCTCGAGACAAGAACACGATACGATTACGGAAAGCAAGCTCGTTCGTAAACGAACTCAAGCCAAACAACGATCCGACGCGGCTGGTGGAGGACGTCCCTCCGTCGATGGGTACCTCGACTCATACTATCAAGACCCTGGTCCCGCAGGAGGAGCAGCCGGGTATCAACAACCGCCACCTCAGCAACAGGGAGGACCACAACGACAACACTCCGGCGCCGCCGTCATCGAGAATATCCGACGACAGAGTCTGGATCAAGGTGGTAGACCGGGACCTGGGTATTACGGTGGTGCAGGAGGACCAGGAGGAGGAAGCGGACGTATGCCTTCCGTCGCCGAACATCCCCATCCCATACACGCATCACCACCACAAATCCAAGCTCCCCTCCCCCAACAAACATCCCCTCGACCACCACACGCTTCTCCGAATCCTGCGAATACTACAGGGGTCGGGTTACGTCCCCAACAGCCGGGACGACAGTTCCCTAATGCTCAGCGGTATACGCTTACGGATCCGGGAAGTGGGAGTGCAAGTCCACCGCCGCCGGTTGGGATGGGGAGACCGTCAACTGCGTCGCCGAGACCTGGGACTGCGGGGAGTGGAGGAGGACCTTCGAGGGTTCCTTCGGGAGATGATTTCGGTGCGCCTGGTGGGTTTGGTGGTGCGGGAGGAGGAAGGGTTAATAAGCCGCCTGGACCGACGACGTTTGCGGAGATGGGATTCCAGGGAGCGAAGGCGGAGGATAAGGAGTGCGTCATCATGTGAGGTATGCGTTCGCGTTTGTCGTGTTTTGAGTATGTTTACTGTTTGATGACCTTGCACCTCTTTCTTTCCCTTTGTGTACCTTGTCCCTCCGCTTTATTCATGCTACATACCATTTACCCATAACAATCGAACTTCTACGTACTATTTCGACGCACCCTTCCACCTTTCGTAACTGCTCCCTCATCCTGTCCTTCCTCTTCCCCCCTCCTTGTCGTTGCCTCGCACTACTACCCCACATGATCACCTACTGAATCTGATATCCAATATCCCATCATTCCCTTCCTCATTATTGCACATTCATATACGTACCCTAGACAGATGGACTGAGTAATGAATAATTTTATGTTCCATACAACTCGTGCCACTTGTCTTACACTGGTGTTATTGACGTTATGGTTGGTTTGTCAACCATGGTATTTGGAGGTACTCTGGAGTGTCTGTGATATGTATCTGCAGGTAGCGGAGGTTGGCAACTTGAGTGTGGCATGTTCATGATGCACTGTTGATTTAGAACAAATAANNTAAATTCTGTGGGATGCAAATGCAGAGTTGGGGGAGGTTGAGATCATTGTGGGATTGCAAGTAATATAGAGTTGAAGTGGGAAGTGGAGGAGTTGAGAGGGACACAATGTGGTGGGCTAGGGCTTCGGGTGAGAACAAGAAGAAGGATGGTATGCCTGTAAGAATTGATCAGCTACTGGTGAGTCATGTACATCCCTCTAGTATCTATAATTCCTTCATTCTGCTGTGAAATGGGTCTTGCCTCTTCTCGTGGTCTTCAAATCCAAGACATGTAGACTTCATTCCACAAGTGCACTCTCAATGTGAACTTACCAAACACTTGGTTTCCAACTTCCCTTTTTGCTTCTCCAGTTGCATCTGGGTTTGAATTCAGGTGGTATATAAAGGGTGCACTCCCAATTTAGAAAGCTTCCCCTCTTGCTTCCTTACCACCACCATCTCACAGGGAGTAGTACCTATAATGTGCCAATTAATCATTACAAACCCAATTTTAAGACTGTTCAATAGATTCCTAAGTAGTAAATGTTTGGGTTACATATGATGAGACCAGTAATGTTATGACAATATATTCAAGTGCATTGTAAATATACATTGTAAATAGTGTTATTGCCTGCTCTATAAAGGCATTAAGGTGTACCATGATAGGCATCTTCGTTACTTGGAGAAATCTTGAAAGTGGGCATATATGGTGTTGAAGATGATTTGCTGGTGTGCTGTTGCTTGATACCTTGAGGCATCAGGGGTGGCAGCAAAGGTCTGGCCATGATTGTGCCACAAGCCAGTTGCGACTTTGCTCAAAATAGAAGTATATATGAGAAACAGGTGGCAATTGATTAATGTAGCCTGTTTTGGACTTATATTTCTGTTTTGGGAACTGTACAGACACACAGCCTCCTCTGCTCAACAAGGTATGTTGTGTTCCAGATCTCACACAAAATCTATCTCATCGTTACCCACATAACTCTGTGAATTCAACGTTCAAAGCAAGGATCACATTTTTCTAAATGTAGAGAAACGGTAAGCATCATGAATAGTATTAAATTATCTAGTGGTTTTACATTAGTGATAATGGCTGTAAGTACCATATGTAAGATCCAAAAAGAGGAGCAAGTTTGTATACTACAAAATACAGTGATTTTTAAAATGTATGTATTACACCACCCATGTAACATAGGCAAAGTGAACCTGTCAAATCAAATCAGCTACTTCCTTCAACATAATTAGCATGGCAGACTCCTGTGGGGAGAATACATTGTATTCTCCCCATGAGTTTGAGAAAAGCTTATGCAACTGTTTTATCTCAGATGTAGATCTTACTAGCTGTATGCTAGTGTGCAGAGATAGGGTTATGTATACAGTTATTGAAAGGGCCATCCCAGGATGGTTGAGTCTTTGACACAGAACATAGGTATGTGTTTTCCAAATGCACTTCTAGTGTCCCTGTTGTGATGAAGATTATCTTCAAAGGGTGATAATTGAAAGCCCTCTTTAACTTCTTTTTATGAATGATGTGGAATGCATAGGGGATATATTGCAAACAAGCAGCATGGCTAGATGGTGTTAATAAAATGGAAGTAAACTGGAGGCCTTTTCAGCTACATGAGTTAGAGAAAAGCATGAACATGCACTTGCCAAGACGGAGAATAACCCCACACCCTTGTATAGCATCTCAATCCCAATGTCCACACTTCCATTTATGTTGAGGTAAAACATGCACTGCGCACGTCCCATTCCTTAGTGGAACATCTTGATTGTGGCATGTTTAGGGTGCTTAATACCAGTACACCAATCAGATGTGTATATATATGGTCTATAAAACTTGGATGGATAATTGATCATCAAAGAAAAATGGCCAACAGCTGTACAAGAATTAGTATTGATGTTTAGAATCATACTGCCTAATCTTTGCTCCCTTTTTCAAGGCAAGTAGACAAGGGATGTAACTCGAAAAATAAAGAATTGCCACAAGGCGTGCATCTCGAAAAGCAAAGAATCACTTCATATATGGACGGGTATCAGAAACGGATGGACTATCCTAATAGAAGACACCTCCGAGCTGTACGTTGTTATGAAAGAAGATACGAGAAGTTGAACAAGGAGATTTGTAACATGTAGACCCAAGTGACCATTGAACGTCATGTAAGAAGACATTGCACATTACAAGATTGGCTAATGAANCCCCCCCAATAGATCGCAGTGATTCCTCGCTTTCCCATTGTGGTACGAACGCGCATGGGACAGTTATACTCGCTCTCATGCAGGTAATTGTCTCCGTTCACACTGACCTCAAAGTCAAGGAACCCCCTGTCCATCGTGGATTTAACCCCACATATGAGTGTCCAATGACACTCAGTCAGGTCCGAGTAGAAGGACAAGATATAGCTCGCTGTGATACAGGTAGTGAGCGTGCTGTTCCTCGTGCTCAGAACTGTCACGATGCAGTAATACCAGCCAATCGCTATTATCTGAATTTTTTTTAAGACAGGGTGTCTTCAAAATCGCCCTCTCGTCACAAATGTTTTTTTTGTGACACATCTGGGCGATTTTTGCACCGTCGTTTGGACACAACTTGTCCAAATCGCATGGCTCCGACCCCGCAAATCTGTGTTCCCAGGGTTTTTTCCTTTTGTCTCGCGAATTTTAGATGCATATATGACTCTCCTTGATCCCATGTGGCTCAAAAATTAATCGATCCGATCTAAAAATATCGTTTCTGCCTCTCTGAGAGACCACCTATCTATGCTACGACCACCCTTGGCGCTGTCGGCGNCCCGAACCTCCCCCTCCATACGATACAGGTACCCCACATTGCACCACCCATTACCCACTAGTACGCCCCTGATATT
>JAPEVF010000482.1:0-34995 GCA_029747585.1 Pleurotus djamor
CGATGTGGGCAGAACGACACGTATATGGTGAGTTATTCCGTTCCCTCCCCGCATTTCCCTCTCTAAGCATGCGTTAGGCGGTGATACCCAGGGTTCTGCTATATTCAGTGGGAGAAGAGAGGGGTTGGCTATGTACCTGTCCCGACTCGTCCGCCCTATATGGAGGATGAATTTCACAACTTCAAAGTACGCCTTTTTGTTATACCTGAGCATCCCTTCATGACTGCTCCTTCAGAGGAAATTTGCAGCATCTTTCTGTCTCTGAGGACGAGTTGATGCCTATCCAAAAGAACCTCATTTCGTTGCGCGACTTCCTGGAGCAAAACCTACACCTCTTCCATATAACACCTGGCGAAGCGAACTCTCGTCCCGCCGTAGGAAATGATCAGGAAGCCTGGAAGGTCAAGCACTCTGTTGTCCCTCCGCTATCTGTTATTGACATGATAGCTATCTAGGCTGAACAACGTTCCGTCGCTCAGCTCATGGAACTCCTCAGCAGGACCATTGAGGCACTGTCCTTCGTTCTCCTTCTGAATGACTATCGACTTGGCGAACTGATATCATCGTAAGCCATCTACTCCGTCGGTTGTAACAATACGTCAACACCTCGCTTCAGATGTGACCCTGAGACGCAGAAATTGATTGCGTCTTTGACCTTCGAGGACCTCATCACCAAGCCCGCCGGACTGACTACCTCTCGAGCATTGGTCAACGTCATTATCGATCAGCAAATCGGGCAGCAAATCAGTGTATGTAATCATCTATCGTTGAAGTCGGTCCTGCTCACGAAATACAGGTCGACACCATCAGCGAAGTGCTTCAACAACGATGTGGTTCCTTCTGTAGTACAGATGATGTCATGTTGTACAAAGTACGTACGCACCTTGGGACTGTCTATCTTCGTTTCCTCAACAAAACCAGGCCAAGGAGAATATTCGAAAAGCAGTGGAAACGCGAAGTCCTACCGAACGCCACAATTGGCTCGCAGAATCGCTCCGGTATGCACTCTTTTCGCACACTCTCGTTCGTACACTCACATGAAGGTAGCCTTTTCTCAAAAGGAGCCCGGAATATCGAGTTCGAAAAGCTTCGGGAGATATGTGGTGACTATCAACAGCTAAACTACGCGAAAGGCAAGCCGACAATCGTTCCTCCAGTCACACATACTGATGATACGGCCCGCAGGTGCTATCGAGTTGCCTTTGACGTGTGCGAAGTTGATCGATCCCAGCAATTCTGTCTTTGATATATGGTATTCGGGTATTGAGGTCAACGACGAGCGTAAAGAACTATGCGAGCGTCGACAAGGCTGCTACGATTTGGTCCTCGATTCGTTGCAAGTCTTCGAAGAGAACTCTACGAAACCTTCTCAAGATGGTCAATCTTCGGAGGACATGGAAACTGTCCGGGTGTATGCATATGAATTAGCCTTTGCGAGCGACGATGAAATATTTCACTCAGCGCTTTACGACTGGTTCATTGAACGCGGCATGGTGGATGATCTGCTGGAGGTATGAACTTACTACACCCCTTATCAGTGTGATGCTCATGTCTCCAACCAGCTGCGACCGCCCTATCTCGAAGCTCATCTCAGGCGACCGCCTACAAGTGTTCAGAAGTATCAACTTCTTTGGCAATTCTACGTCAAGGCTGGCCAACCTCTTCGCGCCGCGGAAGTTCTGGCGTCTCTGGCGGAGTCTACAGAGTAAGCCTGACCTAAGAAGAGTGCGCACCGAATCACTGATTATGTTCTAGGTTTGACCTGAGCCTTAGCTCTCGATATGAGTACCTCACCCTTGCGGTCGGAAATGCCAAATCTCATCCAATATCATCGGACGGACGCCATGAGACTGCTATAACGTTCCTTACAGACCTTGAAGAGAAACTCGAGGTTGCGCAAGTGCAGCTCGAGATGTACAACACCCTTCTACCCCACATCAACGACCCGGAAGCTGGGGAGAGAATACGGCTCCTATCAAAACGCTTGTTCACTATGTCGGAGGTAAGACATCCTTGATGATTACTTGCTATCTTTTCTCACTCCGTGGTTAATTAGCTCTACCAAGATTACGCAGCTACATTCGACTTACCTGTAATGAAATTGTTGTGCTTCCATGTTTCAGAGCATCATGATGAAACGGTCGTGCGACCGGTTTGGAATCAAATCTTCGATGAAGGTAATCCTTCATGCTTCTTCCTATTATATTCAACTTGTTGACGGTACCTAGTGCTCGCCGAAGAAGGAGAACCTCTCGAGATGGCCGACCGCCTGTCGGCCAAAGTGATTCCTCTCGGGCAAAGGTTTTACCCGTCAGAAAGCGCGTTCCCACTTCGTGAGTCTTATCAGGAACCCGAAAGGCGCTTGTTGAGTTCGTTTTAGGTCACGTCGCTATGCTCATCGTTCGTTTTGCTCTCCAACACAAGAATAGCCTCCCACAAGGATGGTCATCTCGCTTCTTGGTGCAGTGTCGAGTGCCCTACCAAGAAGTTTGTGACGTGTTACACGAGATGTATGAATCACAGGTTCGTCTACTTCTTTCATTATTTGTATGCTGGCTGACCGGCCGTACCAAGGTTCCGCCATTTAACGACCAAGCCAATGTACAAACGATCTCCTCGGAGCTGGCAATACTTTTCGCAGATTGGCTCGAAGAGGCCAAGCGACCTCAGTCGACGCTGGTGTCTCGCGGTGAATTCCCTGTTGGAAGGATTGACTTGGCGATAAATCAGTACCTAGCCGAACTGGAGCCGTCTAGGGTGGAGACAAGAAGACTATATGAGTCCGTTAAGAGACAACTAAGGCAGAATTGGTAGAGCACCACTTCCACCTTCCCTTCCATTCAGTATGCTATATAATAGTATAAGTGTGTGCAGGATTAACTACTAGTTCACTTCCAAAATTGCATCTTCTGCACGTAAAAGGAGACGCTTTGTCAATGATTGAGTCAGATTGTAGACCTTCCATAGTGCTCTAAAGCAAGTCAGACAATATAAAGTTAGGCCCTACGCGAACAAGCGTACCTTAGAGCACCGACTGACAGTAGGCCGACGAGGATCAAAGCGGCCATGTCCCTAGAGTTTTCTCTCCGACGATTGCCCCGGTATCGAGCCAACCAGTGTACGGGACCGATGACGGGTGCCGACAGTAGAAGATGTACAAGGGAGCTTGCGCCCACGATGGGTAGTCCGAGAAGTATCCGCCGGATGAACCACTTTGTCCAGCCCGGGGAAGAAACTTCGGGATCAGCAAGGGGTGGTGCGAACGAAGAACCGGAGCCTGAGCTTCGTAGGATATCCGCTCCTGTTTCGTCCTGAATGATGCGTAGGGCTGCCCGCACGAGATCCTGGACAGCATCGAACGGCGAATAGTAGTAAAACCAGCTCGAGCCATAATAAGACGGTTCTTCAAATGCCGAAATGAAGAACGTCGTGATAAATGATGAGAAAAAGACCAACGCCGTGAAGAAGATCGCTGAGAGGCCACCGACTACAGCTAGACAGACAGGTCTGTCACATCCTGAGAGCTGAGCATGATAAACACACATACCAGGGTTGGTAGCTAACCCGAAGACCTGAGTCCTCGCGAAACGATACTGGTAGTGACATTGAGGACATGAGAAGAATGCGCTGGATGACGACGATGTATTCCGCCATCTTTGTAGACATTTGACATGAACGTACTAAGGAGATTGAATTCAGAGCCAAGAGCCATGTCGTGTAAATGGGACATACGCTTATTGAGCCCCTGCAAAGGCACGGACGAATGAGCCTACCGAGCTCAGGTTCCGCGTCGACGCCATCAAGGCAGATACGACATTGCTTTTCCTCTCCAGAGGCCGAGTCCTGGGCGTTGGCAGTGGTTGGTTCTGAAGGCATGAGAAGGTGAAGGCCGAAATGATAAACGTGGCCACCAACCTACATTTAAGCGCCGGTGGACTCTTACCACCAAGTTCCATCAGTTGCTAACCATGTCCGACGTAGATCAAAATGGGCGTATACGGCTCGCTGGCGCACTAGCTGGGATGGGAAGTGGTAAGATCGATGGTATTTCTTAGACATCCTCATGCCACTGACATGAGTTTTTGCAACAGGCCTCACCAAGGTTGGTTTGTCCAACCATGCCCATCATTTACCGGGACTGCCCCTAACCTTGACATCGGCCAAAGGTCGCAGTAGGACATGGGTATGCTACATTACCTCCCAGAAAATAGCCAAGTGCGTTGCACGCCAGCCCTTACCTTTTTTGCGGATTCCTAAATTTCTTGCCAGAGGGAAACTATGACGTATTTTTCCTAGGTTCGACACCATCAAGACACGTCTACAGTGCTCACCCCCGGGGACGTACCGCAATGCATTCCACTGTCTCGGAACCCTTGTTAGAAGCGAAGTGAGCTTCCTTTTGTTACTTCTGCTTCAAAAAGGCTAATTTGGATGTGCTCGTCACTTGTAGGGCATATTTGCGCTCTATAAGGGCGCCACCCCTCCGGCAGTTGGCTGGGCAGCCATTGATTCTGTTCTCTTGGGATCTTTACATAATTACCGTCTTTTTCTAATCCGCCACCGAGTGACCGAACCAACGCCTAAGTCAGGCGAACCGCGTCTTACCGTCCTTGGACACGGTATCGCTGGTCTCTTCGCCGGCTTTACGAGGTATGAAACGCGTTCACTCTCCGCCGATTCGCTTCTCTGAAATTTGCTCTTGAAGCGCGATCGTTGCAACCCCAGTAGAAATGATCAAAGGTACCGTCTCGCATGCTTGCTTCGTGCATGTTAAGTAATCCGAGGGTGTTAGTCAAGCTTCAACTCCAGAAACAGAAATCTGTGACTGACCGACAATTCAAAGGCCCAATCGACTGTATTCGCCAGGTAATCCGCACTCAGGGCTTCTCAAGTCTTTGGTCCGGCTTCAGTGGCAGTCTCGCCTTCAGAAGTAATTTCTTTTGGATGTTCATGTCCTTTGAGGTGCGTGACCTCTCTCACCCAATTCTTGAACCTACACTCGTTACCAGGCTTTGATGCGAGGGTTTTCGAGCCTGGATGGGACTTCCTGGCAGGTTGGCTTTGATATTCTATCACCGATGTGTATGCATCTCACCTTTCCCCAAGATGAGTACCGGTACAGCCAATTTTCTTTCCGGCGGACTGGGTGCCTTCTCCTTCTGGGTCATGGCGATACCCGCAGATAATATTAAAAAGTGCGTTGCCAACGACCGACTTCTGATCTTAGCCGTATGTCTACATGTCTTTGATAGCCGGATGATGTCCTACCCATACCCCCGCCCTTATTCTTCCCTCGCCTCTCCCGCAAGTACAGTCAATTTGCGTCCGTCATTTATAAGGACTGTGCGTCAAATTGCCTTGGAGAACGGTATTGCGGGGTTCTACTGTGGGTTAGGGCCCTGCTTACTACGCGCCTTCCCTGTCAACGCTTGTGCGTTCTTCGTATACGAAGGAACTATGCGATTGATTGGGGCTGAAAAAGTGAGTGACGCTGAGTCATTGGACCTGAGATACACACTAATACCTCCTTCTCATTGTCAGACACGGCACTAAGTCGTTCTTGGATTTATTTAGAGACGATATATGCCTTCATTTGGAAAGGAAACTACTAATTATGGACTGATTACTCGTAGATCTGTTTTTGGTACATGTGTATCTGAAAGTTGATATGTTTCCGCCCACTTACTATCACCGGCCCAGATAAGGAAGCGTACACACCCACTACATATTTTCTTCGAAGATAGAATTATAAATAGCAACGAGAAAAGGTGCTCGGAGGTAGAGCACACGGCCATTTCCCCTGTAAGATGGAGGCCTCCCAGTCATCTGCCTGTGACCTATATAAATCCAAAGCAACGCGGGAATTTTCAAGCTAAGCCATCAAAATATAAGATTCACACCACCGTCAACGGGGGAGGGATGCCTACCGGGTGCAGTTGGCCCTCTTGGCAGCGTCGGCACATGAGATGCCAACATAATGTTCGTAGACCAACGATTTGGTTCGGAGAGCGTAAGGCGTTCCGAAAAGGCATGTATAGAGAAACGTCTCGTGTGCTCTCCGCAGGGTGAGGTATCCCCAGGACTAGTACGGCAGGTTAACGAAATGTTAATTAAGACAACAGGGAGGCGCGCTTACCGGAAAGGTCATTCCAGATACAGTGCCCAATAAGGATTTTCCTATGATAAATTCGTATCAGCATCTCAGTCCCGAACAGTCGAGTAACGCTAGTCCTACCCTTTAATTATTCTGGCAATCATTTGTTGCACTACGGAGAATGGCTGGGCTTGTGTGCCCGAAAACGATGTCAGCGCATCTCGATCAAAACGTGTAATTTAGGCTTACCAGATTGGAGATGATGAGCTTCTATTCCAGTAGTGGCTGTCCGGTAGTCAGAGACCTAAATGTAACATGGATGACTCAATACTTGGATCTCGACGACGGTGACGGCGACAAACTGACCTGCATCGTGGGCGCCACATAGGTATCAAGTATGACGTTGCCTTTGTAGTCAACGACGGCGCAACGACTGATGAGTAGCACAGCAAGCAGCGAGATTATCAGCAAACGACGCGTCGAGACAGCAGAGGTAGTCACTAACGCGAGTGTGGGCGTGGTTCCCCCTGGCCCAACGCCGACATTAATGCATGATATGGCGACAATGTTTTCAGGAGAGGGTTTTGAGAGAGGCATTGAGATTAAGTGGGTTGGAACAAGTTGGTCGACAACTCAAGGAAAGCCATACTTTTTATACCTGGGGAGGACAGACATAGTGTCAACTTTGCGGAGAACTGGTAGCCTTTGTTGGCAGCCTTGAGGCAAGATGAGATCGTTCGCATGTTTTTGAATAGAACTCTTAACTGCAGAAACGCTCTAGAAAGTTTTCTTGTGGAGTTTTTGAGACGCCAAAATAACGTAAGGTACGCGACGAGCCGGTTGGGAGATGAAGGCCGTGTCAGAAAGGGCGTGGATTGGATCTGCCATGATTCAGAGAGGTGGGAAAGGGATGCTTCATCACGATTGTACCGGGAGTGGATCTAAAACATGAGGCAGAGAGGAAGGACAGCGATGTTATTGAATCTAAGCGGCAAAGGTACGTCTCTAGATATGATTCAGGAGGTAAGGTGATCGACGGGCTGGAGAGCTCAAAAGACGTCGACGAGGATCAGCACGGTATGTATCCCTGAATGAAGTCGTTGCGTATTACCCGACAGTTACAGCGACGGCGGAAGAGGTCACTTAGCACTAACCTACAAATCAAAAAATATACACGACTCGTCTCATCCCTCCATCTCCTTCTTCCGCATGCGGCCAATTAGAATATTCCACTTGGCCTCCTCCTGCGTTTTGCTCTCGACCAGCTTCCACCGTCGACGCCGTCCACATCGTCGAGGAACACGTGGTGAACCACCCATCGCTTCCGTCTCAAGTGTCCAGAGCTCTTTTGCAACCCGTGATCCTTTTTCGGTGTCGATCATCAGCTTGGCTATATCGAGACGCCCTTCCTTTAAGGCATACGAAGCAACTCGTCTTCTCACTCTTCTATCCTCGACACGAGGCCCCCAATGTGACCGGAACGTCCGAAGTAGTTTGTAGGCAGCCGTGCCGCAATGCATGGTGCGTCGAAGCGTTCCCAATAACAGGTACAAAGTCGTTGACGTTGGGCGAAGGCAAGTATGCATCTTGATCAATTCTTGACACGAACGCATTGCTTCAAGGTGTCTGCCGATCCCCTTCTTCGCAGAGGTGAATCGAATGAAAAGATGGACGATGTCCATGAGCGGCCGCCACCGGCGGAATGATAGATGAGAGGGTAGTCCATTTGCATAGGCAGTTACCAGATCGAGAGCAGATTGCCTTCGCCCAGAGCGCAGCATGGTCATCGTCACATAATGGATGACTCTGACGGGCATCCTGGAAGTTTCTCTGGGCGTCAACTTGGGGAAGGCCGACATTAACCTCTGGAATCGGGAGGTGCCAGTAATATCTGCATCAGGGACCGAAGTAGGATGTGAAGATGATGGGGATTGAAATATCTTGGATCTCCTGGGTGTTCGGAAGCACTCCAACCAGATAGGCAAGATGACATTGCCTTTGCGCTTAGATGACCCCAAGCTCGATAACCTGGATCTGTGAAAATGACTCGGTGGAGGTTGCGTTGCTAATCTCCATGCGGCCTCCCAATGACCCGTCAAGGCTAGTAGACGGACATGGAGTTTATGCGTCTCAACATTGCCCCGAATACCATACAGACGCATTTCCGACAAGAGCCTCCTCGTCATTTTAAAGCTCGCTGATCGGAGTGTGTGAGAGATGAGCAGATTGTATGAACGGGCCGATCGAATGCGAACCGGGTGCTGGGCATGGAAATGAAGAGCTGCAGTGGTATTATGAGAGTGTTGGTTATGCAGGAGACGAAGAAGAGCACGAAAGAGCTTCGTAGAAGTAGAGCAGAGGTTGAGGATGGGCGAATTCTCGACGGGCGATGCGTCGTAGCCGACTTGGGTACCGACCCAGTCCGAGACGTGATCCGAGTCAGGTAAGGTGTAGTCGGCCAAGTGGCTTTCGAAAAAGTCTTTCTCGGTGACCAGTTGAGGGTGTAGGAATTGTGTCTGCCTGGCATGCCTGCGCGTCGGTATGTGAGGAATAGTGGGTATACGTTCGGGAAAAATAGAGGGATGAAGCGGCTGAAGTAAATTTGTCGTTGTCGTCGTTGTCGTCTTCGGTGATATTAGTTGGCTAAAATTGAGTTAGAAACATAAAAGCAAATGACAAGGGCAAGCAGGCGCACCCGACAGTGAGCAATGAGTGTCCGTCGTCGTGTGCGGTGGTTCCGAACGGTCGACGCCTCGAGACGCGGACAGGGAGGGATGGTGGTGGTCGGGAGCAAAGAGTGAGCCATGTCGATGAGGAAGGGCTATGGAGGAGGCTGAGTCCACGAAATGGCATTCATGGGCGCGTTCGAAGTCGAGTCGAGCTTTCCGCCGTCGACTTCGCGTTCCAACAATTTTGGATGACATAATTCAAATTACGTAATTGAGCCCGCTCGCGATTAACCAGGAAGTAACTCCCAGGTCCTCAGTAAAACACCGAATTGGACCAGTTCGACTCATTGAACAGCATAACAAAGGCTATAGATCGCCGCTAGCACGAATGTAGATTTTGGGGGTGCCTGTCTTTGAATGTCATTTCTCTCCAGCACCAGATCGCGACTTGTTGTGGCCATGTGTCAGCGCCAGTGCATACTCCCATGCAGACTGAGTCAATGAGCTGCCTAAAAGTAGATTTGTGCCTTACGTTATAATTCATTAAGTATATACCGCACATGAGACATCAGAGGCGTAGATAAACTCCCAGAGATGCAGCGGGGTGTCGTGAAAATAGAGTGTGTCGGGCTAGTGTTACGTTCCATTTGGTTATCTGAACGGAGGTGGAGTTCTGAATGTAAATGATATATAATGCAGTAATACGAGTGACGGTGCATCTCTTTACGCAATTACATTAGCCAAGGATGTCAGGAAAGGGGAAAAAGAGATGTGATGCCAATGAACGTTATGAACAAATCAAGGAAGGGACCGAAGAAACATGATGATATCCCACTAAAGTAAGAGCAAGGAAAGACAGGATCATAAAGGAAACGCCTTTACTCCATCATTTGTTGTGGAAGCTGCCGACCCACCAACCAGCCCACCTTCGAGATCCACTGATCTCTAACCTCTCGTAACCCATGAACAATCTCGGGACCCTTGGCGATAGCGTATTCATCGAGGGTTCTTTCCCATTCCACGACGGTGTCACGTCCAAACATACCGCCTTGCCGATTAACTGTTTCGTCTACTCGATCCACCCACGCTTTCCACTCCTGCACCACACGCGGGAGTAGATTTGGAAGGAGTATTGACTGGGTGAGTTCGGGTTGGGATAGCATATGATGGGTGAGAGAAGATAAGAAGCTGAATGTTTCGGAAGGATGTGCCTTGTCCTTATGCAGAACTTGTAGTGCCGTGGAGTGAGATTGCGATGTTGACGAAACTGAGTCAGAGCGCGGAACGTAGGAAAAATAGGGAAGGTAGGCGATCGCCGCCGAGACGAATTCATTCATATGAGGCGTAAGACGAGATAGAATGTATGAGTCCCTCATTCCATGTCCTTGATTGACTAGTACAGAACTTAGCGCGATGATAGAGGCACAAAAGTCAGACACGTACCTGGTTTACTCAGGGCATTCCCAAAGCCAAATCCAAGAGATGGAGACGAAGGCTGTGGTGGGCCGAATGGGCTTGGATTGTGATAGGGATATGCATCACGCAGCTTCTTAGCCGAGACGGCCAGAGCCTGGTTTGCCGTTTCCAGTGTAGGCCGAGGAATAAGTGGAAGGATAAGAGACTTTATGGACGGTTGCGTGCGTATCAGAGAGTTGAGGATCGGGAGCAAAGATTGTGGTGGCAAACTCGCTATATATGCATTACGTCAACCCAGGCCTTTAGATAACCGTGACAATAATCTCACCAAGCAAGAGCCCAACATCGACATCGTTGTCATCATTCTGGCCAGGCGCTTTGTTCTCCTTCGACTCCTTATCATTCGGACCAGCCTCTGGTGCCACTGTGGGACGAAGACGCTTCACCAGGCGTTTCGTAGGACGTTCGGGTGTCGGACTTCTATCCATCCTCTCGTCAGCCTCCTCTGGCTCATGCCTGCGTTTCTGTGATTTGGACGGCGACGACGTTGACTGTGAGTTGAACTGGTTTGAGGCGAAGGCGACAGAATTGGCGTAGTGGCTTGTTGACGGCCAGCCAGCAACGCCAGGATGAGACGTCAGGCCAAAGCCGAAGCCCAGTGGCGACGGGGAGTGGCCTACGGGACGTGGTTGGAATCCAATCGGGGACTGAATCACGTTCGCCATGGTTGTGGGGAGAGGAGAGAGGCTGAGCGACGAGCTGAGAGCCTTTATGAACGTTGTGAGGAGACTTGGACCATGCCAATGCACGCCCGCTTTGGATTGTGGCTGTGACTTGTTATTTGCTCGCTCACGTGACTCAGCCCGTTTATATTCCGAAAAATTTCTGGCTTTGGTTCCTTCACTCTTTGCCTCAGCTTTGGTGAGTCCGTCCTTCCAGCCCGTCTTTTGTCTACCAACGCGATGACACAAAAATGAATCGCTACTTTGAAGCTTACGGCTAATGAGCTCTATTATTATACCCAAATTTCTGAACCATCCATCTTCGTTTTGCCTTCAGTTTTTCTGACACATTTTCCTTCCAGGTTCCTTTTTCCAATTTCATCGCGTCAAAACTATCACCTTGTGAGTCTCTTTGCGCATACACCCCCTCCCCCCTTCTTTGGATGATTACCAACATAGAAGTCAAGCCCTGACCTCGTCTAAAGGACGCAGGTTTGAGGATTATACCATGCTAATAATGACATACATATTTTCTGTTCACGATCGATCCGATTGCTGACACACTCTTTCTTCTAGCATCCGGGATTCGTCGCATGTGAGCACCTTTCACTGATTGCGTGATAGGATTATTCTTGTATTGTCTGTATTGCATCGCTACGGCGTTGTAAAGGACGACAAACCACTATTTCAATGTCTTCAACCATATGATCTCTTTTCAAAAATTTTGTCGAACTTATATTGACCGAATCCTCTTTGCAGGAGTATGTACTTCTGTCAGAGTTACTAGTGATCAATGATATCCGATGTTTTTTGTCATTGGTCTATCCAAGCTATCGCTAATGCTGAGCTACAGTCCGTGACACGAAGGTTGCAATATTACAAGGAATATGAATATGTTAGGTTGAGTGTCCAAACCACGACAAAGATAATCGCCAGCTTCACTTCGAGCTTTTGCAATGGCGCAGCGTACACCGGGGGTGGCAGCTCGCGGGAGAAATCGTACGGACGAATCGGTGTGTCGGGCTCTGGCCCTAGCTGCTCCCTTGAAGGTGCGCCCTTATTCGTTTCTACCAATGGTATGCTTTCGTCCCGGTCGACTGAGGCGACTGGCAGTGGTAATTGCTGCTGGGGTTTGGGCACCTCCCCACAAAGCCGTGAAGCAAGCTCCCCAGTAGCTTGGGCGACTTGATCGCAAACGTATACGAAGATGACCGAGACCAGGACGAAATTGATACCATTCGGTCCGCCACCGGGGAACATGACCAACACGCCTTTGGTGTCTGCTGCGAGCCAGATGTGGTCCTGAAGAATGAAGGTTTCCAGGGAACACCGTCCGACGAAAGCGAAAGCTTTGGAAGTTGCCGAGCGCATGATCACGTTGGAGTTTCGGAGAATCACGAAGCTGAGAACCGGGAGGATGGAGATGTAAGGGTGCCATTTGTTGTATGAGAACTTGGACTCCTCGGTGAGTTCGAACACGAAGTACCACACAAGGCAGAAGACAGAGAGGGAAGCGGATATCTTGACGATAAGAGGCCATCGAAGGTTATCGGTGAAACGATGTTCCCGACATTTCGTGGTGACGACGCCAGTAAGCATTCCGGCATAGATGATCCACAGGTCGAGGTTAATACGGAAAGCCGCCTCGTGTGTTGACCACTCGATGTTGAAAACACGACTCAATAAGCCGAACAAGCCTTCCAGAAGCCATGTTTCGTGCATGAACCATGTGATCAGAACGGCAGATAGAACAATCTTGCAGACAAGGAATGGAGCATGTTCGTTGTATCGAGCGCCGATAGCCATCGTCACGTAGATCACGAAATACCAGAAGGTCACGAGGGGAGTAAAGTAGTAAAAGACGTAGTCAGTGTCCATGGTGAAGGTCAGGAGGAGAGTCAAAATATTGAGGCGTATGAAGACCTGTAGGGGATGTGAGCAAAGAGGAGAGCGACGAGAAAGGATGTTACCTGAGCTATGCGCCTAAGCCCAAAATCTGGCTTGCGAAGATAGAAGGTGGTGTGACCATATCCTGTCATGAACAGATATGATGCGACAAGCACTCGAATCGGATTATAAATCCCGGAGACTTTCGAGGCTCCGGTGTAGTGATAGATTAAAACCGTAACTGCCGTGATAGAGTGAGGATTTGGCGTCGATGATGAGAAGAAAGTACAAACTTTGCATCCACCCTTTCCATTCGTCTGTTTGCTCCCGATTGAGAAACCCGAGATCCCCGTCAGATCGCTTCACGGTCGACAAACCGACAAAGATAGAGACAAGGCTGAGAATACCAAATAGCCAAGGATCGAAGTTCTTGTGCTCTTTCTCCCAGAGTGGTGTTCTATCTGCCACAAAAGCGAGGGCGACAACTCCGCTGAAAACCAAGGAAGGAAACCTATGAGAAAAGGGAATGTCTTTTCCTTGAGGAGGAGCTGCACAAGGATTGAGTTTGCCAACATGTGTGTATGAAAAGGAACCCGTACCCTTGGTTCTCGAGAGGAGATACGTGAGAGGGCCCCATATAGCTAGAGCCGCAAGGATGAGGGACTGCACGGTAGTGGGGCGAGGGTAGCTTCTACAGCATGTCTTGTCAAAAGACACTTTCTTGGGTAGTCCATTATTACATAGCATATTAAGCAGGATGTTGGCTTGTGTTGCGATGAGCTCGGAAGAATAATGAACGCCATCGTCCGTTTCTGCGGGGTCGAGAAGGGTATTGAATACACGCGGCAAGTGTATGATGGATGAGGGTATCAATGTAGTATGAGAACCGCCTTCGTAGATGGGATTGAGGCGGTTATAGAGATCAGAGTTCATGGCGTCGATGTCGGAGGTCCGCATACTGTGAGCGCGCTCTGGAGTCAATTTAGACGGCACTATGCTCTCGACGGGCAATATAACAACTGAGTCTGCAATATTCCGTGGCTCGTTGATGATGGTGTCAATAACAAACTCGATGTTTGCTTCCCATGCAGGCAGCCCACCAGAAGAGTTAGAATGACGTAGATACCACAGTCCCGAGCCCAACACAAGAAGTGAAGGTTTCGGCGCCTGCGTATCGCCAGCATTTGGGTTGAGCAAAGCTCGGGTATATGTCGAGTTCAAGAAGGGGTCCCATCGAAAGTCCAAAATGGTTCCGTTCGCCGAGGTGAGAAGGTGGTCGGAGTGCTTGAGGCCGTTGTTGGCAGGAGCATTAGGAAGGCTTGGGTCTATAAGGTGCGCCATTTGGAAGAACAGAATTCGCGTCACTGAGTCGCCGGCGAATACGATACTTTTGCCTCCGAGGCAGTGGGCAGAGTCTGTAGGTCCATACCGATGGAGCATACAACCTTGAAAGTGAACAGTCTCAGTACGAATTTACAGCATAGAGTCGTTGCACTCGCACCTTGAGGCTGCCAAACTCTGGGCTCCTCGCTAAGCCATCGTCCTTTGTTGAGCAACGCATTACAATGAAGAGCGCCGGAGGGGTCTGTGCGTTGATGAGGTCCATTGAAGTCACCAGCACGAAACGGAAACAACGGGCATACCTGATACTATTCGATATAAGCCTGTTGCCACCGCATAAAATACGGTCAATATGACAGCAAAATGGGTCCAGCTAGGATTCCAAGACACCTCATTGAAAGCCATGCCGGTGAACGGAGTCAAGGGACTGATCAACGCCCCTATAGCGGACGAGGTATCCCAAGCCACAACGCCGGGCAAGTGCGATCAACATTTTAGGCATTATTCAATGGTATTGCATGTGCTAGGGTACATAGATGCAAGAGCAAAGTCCAGATTGTCTGTGTAATATATAGGTAAATGTAGAAGATCTCAAGCAGGTTGCAGACCTGAGAGCGCAGATGAGTTCAATCGAAAACGATAGGGCATGAGCGAGTGCACGTACCGGTACCCCTACAATGGTTGTTTGCATTGGTTGGGAAGCACGACAAGTACCGACAACCAGAGCAAGCTAGGCACAAAGTTAGTCTCACGAGATGAAATGAGAATTTGATGGTAGACCAACCTGCGTATGGATCAGAGGTGTAAAAGTTGCGAATCAAGACGATGAACAAGATGATAGCGATGGGTAACGCCACCAAACGGAAGATCCAAGTGATGAGTTTGTGCCGTTTCGTTACGCTGATGACGGGGTAAAAGAACGTCCCAACTAGCAAGCCCACCAGGAAGCCTCCCAAATGAGCTATACGAACATGTCAACTAGGTTGTCATGTAAAGAAGGAAGAACGTACCAAAGTTATCAACATCTGGTTGGACATCGGTAAGCAAGCATCAACGTAGAAGCAACGAGGTACTCACAAGGGATGTATCCGATTGCTACTCCAATTGCGAGTTCGATGGTCTGGAATATCAACTACACGGGGCAGGTAAACATGAATCATTATCCAACAATTTAGACATTGTGCTTACTCTTCGTACGGGTCGGTAATGGTATCTCCAGTGCGCGAACAAGTCTACCCAAGTAACCTAGACGATAACATAACCAAGGTCACAAACGAAGTGATATGCCGAGCCGAGTGACCAACTTACGGCAATTGTTCCGAAGATAGCACCACTAGCACCTACGGAAGGAATACCGACAAGGGAGAAATTGCCACCGAGAACGTTTCTATTCAGGAGATTAGTCGCGAGATGGGAGAAGAGACGGAAGGCATGCTTACCCAAAGATACCGGCTGCGAAGTAAGTGATAAAGAAGCCACCTGATCCCATTTCTCTCTCAATCTGGGTGCGAGTTAGGTACCATACCGACCCTAAACCGGGAAGATCACGTCACAAACCTGTGCAGAGAGCGAGAGCTGAGCAAGCATATTCAAGAGGATGTGTATTATGCCTGCGTGAAGGAAAATGGCTGTGATGAACCTGGGTAGAGGGGTTTAGAACCATAGTTATGAGATACTTCATGAACACCTACCTAAACCATTGATTGGGTTCCTTTCCGTCGAAACCTAGTGTTTCCCCAGTGTGAGCGATAACCAGACACGAGTGGTAGCTGAGCTCATACCCCCGAAGCCACATATCGATTCTACCGAGCAATGTCGGTCAGGCGGATTGGCAGTGTTATTCATACCTAACGGGCGCGTAAGATTCGTAGCTCGATGGGTCGAAGGATGACTTACATGGAAGTTGAAAATTGGGCTGTATTTCGGTAACTGATTTCATACATGGGGGAAACCTAGCCCCAATATTGACCAATGCACTTGAAGAGGGTCCCAGCATAGGGTTGACAACAGGCTGTTCTACTGTCAGCCGAGAACAGATGATCAATTACAGAGTAAAGTACCTTGAATGAAAGAGGGGAGCCTTGTTCACGGTTGTTGAGTACAAGTTCGTAGATGAATACCCCAGTCATGATTGCCGTGAGTATCCAGACTAAGGCCACCGTGTCAATGAAATGTGGACAAGGTGATCGACGTTTAAACTCACCGACGAATGGATAGCGCTGTCGCCCGATACCCCGTCTCTTGTCCTCTATTCTCTGCTCAATAGGATAGCGACCACCATTGAAGAATCGGGAAAAGGGTCCAGCCTTCTCGGACACGGGCTGGGCGCGGGAGGCGTTGTATGGATCGCCTTGTGGGTCTGCGATTTCTGTGGAAATGATGGGCGGTCAGCGTGGACTCAAAGGACGTGACACCTACCCAAGTCTTCATATTGACTTGAGCGGCCTCCAGGCCCAGCATTTTTCACCAAGGACTGGTCCGAGTCGTAACGTGCATGATCAGCGAATGGGTCAGGATGCTCGTTGTAGTATGACGTCTGTCTCGGCCGCAATTCCGTCGGTGAGCCACTGGATGAAGAATGAGGGTGGTAGCTGAGAGATTTGGCAGCGTTTGTATCGTCAGCAATGGTCGTTTTCTCTGTGGACGAGCTCGCGTAGCCCTGGCCAGCCAGGGATCCGTCAGCCAGCTTCTTGTCGCGGTCATAGCCTGAATCGTCCGAGTAGAATGGCGGCGGGGGGCCTTGGGACGGAGGGTCGATGATCATCGTTACAGTCGTTCGTGGTATTCGGGGTGACTCGAATCCAGCGGTCGGGCGAACAAGAACGAGAAGTGGAGCTTAGAGGCGAGAGAGAGGCGAGGTCCTTCAAGTGTGTCACATGCGTCTGTTTGTCACAGCACTGCCGCACAGGTTGCAGCACAACATGACACCGCTGATTTCAGTTGACATCGTTGACGTCGTTGATACATTCAGTGAAATACACAGGGAAATCTACACATTCTATTCCAAGAACTTCGATCTTTCACCTACATCGTGGCGGCCGCCCATACGCCCACAGATAAGTACTGCCCAAAGGAGCGGGCACATTAGACCTCCAGGCCTTCGCTACTTGCCCATCTCTTGAGTAGAATGTTGCTAGGCAGACCAAAGGGATCTAGGACTTTCCGAGCAACTTCGACACCTGCTACAGGTAGCTTGGTCGGGTCCAAGAGCCCAAGCTAGCTCTAAGTGAGTGCCAATGCTTCGTGTATACAGTAAGACCCACCTGAACCAACACTGATGCTTGATCCCAATATCTACACGATCAACGGTTAGTATAGACTTAAATTCTATTCGTATGGCTTAACGTTACATATGTCTACCAGGCGAATAAGTGCAGCACTATAATTTGATTCTAGGGGACTCTGGGCTTACTCGAAATACATCTTATCCCCTCGAAACGCGATAATGCCGACCACTGGAAATTCGAGCGGCTTTCCTGTGGGCGGGATTCCGGGCAAGAAGCTGAGCGTATGATTAGTTCAGCCGTTTGTGTGGGATAGTCCGACATACTAATCAATTTCCTGGAGCAGGTCATCAATCAGCGGAGAACGCTGGCCTGAACTTCGCCCCCACTTACTGTTGTGTGGGTGCATTTGAAGATCATCTTGAAGAATATGGCGATTGGTTCGATTGAACGTTCACCAAGACGAATAGACCCGCACCTCGTCGACAATTCTATCTGTGCCAACTACGAGGGCGTCGTATGAGTGGCTGACAGTGCGCTGGGGGTTCATCTTCACTCACTAGTGCGGGACACTGCTATGATCTCGGTGTCTGGAGGGGTGATCTATGATACCAACAAGATCAGCCTTGATCCGCTCAAAATTAGAATTTAAAAAATAATTATTTAAATCAGAACTAAACTCAAAACCTGCACCGTTAAAAATATTACCAGAACTAATAGCTGAAAAACAGAATAAAAAAAATTTTTAATATAGCTTTAAAAATAATAATTATTCTAATTTTAAGTATTTTATTTCTCGTTACCTTTCCTCACCAAGCCATGTAAGGTCCTTCTCTTTCTGGTCCGAAGAGAACGAAGGAAAAACGTGTACGTTTTGTCTCAATATGAGACTCACGTTTTGATGGCGGCTGGGCGTTATTCGGTTACGGCCCGCCATCAATGATCATCATCAACCTTTGTGGCTCCTTCCAAGAAGAAATTCTGATTTCTTGACCTTTCCTTTCGCGCCGACACGCTCATGCGGGAACATCATCTCACCTGTCGTAAGTGTATTTGCTGATGGCGTGCTATTCGGTTAGCTCACTGACAATGATAGATTGTCCAGGATTGACGGCTGGGCTAACCGGATGAGGGAGACCCCGACGATAGCGCGACGCACAAGAGTCTACCGGACGATTTGGCTTACTCGGTGTCATCAACCCTCACCTTCCCGAGCTTGCTCACAGTCGTTACGTGTAGGCTGTGGGGATGAATCACCGTACACGTTCTCAATGTCTACCCACGACGGGAATTGGGATGTCGGCTTCATCACGGTGTTTAGGTGGACTCTCACCGCGATCGCTGCGTAATATTATCCCCCTCAACAGAGTTCCCGCTCACATTCCTATCCGCTGAGTCACTTTCGCCGTTCCACCGGTTTTTGTTCTTCTCTGATCACCTTCGTAGCTCAGCCGAGTCTTCACTATGATGAATTCCATCATCCTTCTGGCGCTAGAAAGTGGTGGATTTGTTCTTCCATGCATCCTGCCAACTCTCACCTAGGCGGTATTAAATCCTTATCGACCGCGAGGCGGGTCATGCGCCTCTTTCATTTGCCATTTTAGGCTTCGACCGCAGCTTTGATCGGTTTCTTCGTTTGTGCTAGCGCCGTCAAACCTGGTTCTATCCAAGTACAGCTTCATGGAGGTCCTGCGCTGAATTGTGGAAAGGTCTCGTCACCGTCCTCCAGACCACGCTATCATCAGCTTAATCACTTCAACCGAACCCTGCTTGTTGGTGTGGGGAATTGCGCAATTCTCGAGCTGGACCCGTGTTTATGGAACGCCACTTGACGTTCTCACTTGTTGCTCATAAACGCTCGACCTTAAGCCACTTCTCCAGTCCTCGCAGAGTTCAAGAAATGAATTCCGACACTCCGCACGACCTGACGCTTCATTAAGCAGAAACAACACGCTAGATGACAGAAGCTGTTCTAATGTTTGTCTCTTCAATGTTTCTGAAGCCTCTTTGGCTTCTTTGACGTTCTCTGGTCATACAATCGTAGATTTCATATACCAGAGCCGTCAATATTATCTGTTAAGTTCGAAACAAGTGAGCCATCCATCTCAGGCATCGCTCCCTTTCGCTCCCTTTTCTAGTCCAACGTCGGGGCTGCTGTTCTCAGGCTAAACTTTGAACAATCGAATGACGTGCTCAGAGTAGCGTAGCCTGTCCGCGACTCCAGTGGGAACCAGCGGTATAAGAGATGCTCAATTCTGTCTAGGTATTTACACTACCGGATCCCAGTAACGCACTGTACTTCCTCCTCAGCTAGTTCCCACCACATTTGAAATGGACCTAGTGACGTTGGCGTCACTTCTACAGGACTCGTCTGGCCTCGAAGTAGACGCATCACGCATGGATCTTCATCGTCAGAGTGGTCCGCATTCACGATAACGAGTTTCGGGAATTTTTCAAACAGCTCAAGTGGTGTTTTTGTATCGGGCTCTCCGTAGTAGTATGATTTCAGGTCAATGTATCTGACAGACATGGAAGGGATGCTGAATAGGGCGTCGATACTGGCCACACCCTGTCGTGCGTAGATTTAGAATTAGATTGAACGATCGAGCAGGAAAGGAAAGATACTTACCTCTTCTGTCAGCGCCAGTATGGAGACATATTCGACCGCGCCAAGGTGTTTAAGAAGTTGAGTAATGGCTCGCTGGTTGTCAGACCAGATTTGAAAGCTCAAGAGGGTGTTTAACATTGGAATCGGAGGTGTGGGATCCGGGAGACCAATCAATGAAAGGTGCCTGAGTGCACTCAGCGACGATATGGGCATAAAATGGCATAACGTTGACCAAAGGCTCATGTTAGCTTGGAGCGAAACGAGATTGGGAAGTCCAACGGGATTGTAAGAACAGCGGTTGTTGATTAGGAGGCGTCCCGGATGCGGTACGCTGAGAAATCTCAGGTTTGGGTGTAGCTTGAAGAGAGCGAGAGCGTCATCAGGTCTTGTTGAAGTGTTGATTTCGAGGTGTGTTAGTTGATGTCGAGTAGGAAAGCCACGGAGGATATCTAACGGGATAGGAAAACTCGAATCAGAGCCGACTGAAACACGCTGGACGTTGACNAAAAAATGGAAGAATCGCGGAGAGCGCCGCCCAGCAGCTCCGCGCTATCCTAGACCATCGGCGAACTCGATTGACTTCTCTATGGAAGGGATTGAGGATTAGTGAGGTCGTGTGTGCAGCCAAGGATGGGTTGCTCGTGAACGATGCTTCCAGCGTTGAAATCCGGTGAAACTGGATGGAGATATGGGGTAAGGATATCCCTCTGACCTGTGGATCCCATGCTTCGGGTGAAACCCAGTTACACGGATACCAAAGTCGACGAGCAAGGGGAGTGACATACCAAGGTTAGCCGGAATATTATCCTGTTGGGCACCCAGGGCTATCGCAAATTGAATGAATGTATCCACGTCCGAGAATGTTATTGAGATTGTCTTGTAGAGTAAAGGAGTAACGAGGGCATGCAGCCGCTTGGAAACAATTTGGAGGGGTAGAAGGGAGGAGCGATCTTGAGAATCGTGGTTAGCGACGACCATTGCCCAGATTTCAACTGGGAGTTGTGCTGTTGATAATCGATAATCAGTCACGCCGTTCCAAGGTCCTACGATTCGAAGCGGTCGCTCTTACATGGCATATTCACGCCTAGAGCTAGCGTAATTTTCAAGGAAGTGGGGATTGATATTGAGTAGGGAGATTAGATCGCGGATAGGAAAGTAAACCATGGGAGTGTTTGGTCTGGAGAGCTTCCCCTTCATAACCAACGCCGGCAACTCAAAACGGGCCCGTCGATCCAACAGTCTCAGATTGCACAAGAATCCCTTACGGTGATGAGATGAGAGACTAGCTACGAATACTTCAGTAAAAGGAGGTTGTCAACCGCTACTCTCAACCTTTGCACCGAAAAGGACGTGGATAAAGCGCCATTGTTTCAGTTCAATGTCACGCGAAAGGTACATTTGACAGGTCTGATGAAGACACACACATCGATACAAAATGCAGTATGTACGGGAAGTCTACCACGGTAGTAGGAAAGTCTTCCTCGACGACACAAGCAACGGATGCAATAGCGACGTGAGGTAGAGGTAGCGCGAGTAGAGTACGAAAGGGTGGTCAGAAACCCTGAGTGTTAGGTAGAGGGAGAAAACGAGATGGTACAGGAGGAATAAGAGTCCGGAGTCCATGTCCATGTCCGTTCAATAACATAGAGAAGATAAACGAAAAACAAAATGCGGGGGAGGGAAAGAGTATTACGTAGATGGTCCATCTTTGTGGAGGCTCGAAATGAAAGAGAAGACGAAACAGCCGACGTGCATAAACAACGGGAAGGGGTAGGGTCAAGGAAAGGAACGAGAGGACGAAAAAGAGTATGGCTACGCGGGGTTCGTGGAGATGTCATACGAAAAGGAAAGATGAAGGAAAGATGAAATACTGTAAGTCATGTCTTCACGGGCTGACTTTTCATCTGCTTCTCCGACCTCCCATACCCATACCTGCCTTTGCATCCCCGTTCTCGACGCGCAATGGGCATGAAGCTCTTCATCTCGAATTACGGCCGCATAAAGATCCGCGAAGATGCAGGGAGGGGTGGCAGCGAGACGGGAGCAAGCGCTTGACAACAGCGGAGTGAAGTTGTGGGTAGACAAGAACACGACCGGAACGCGGTGGCAAAGATAGACATGGTTTATGGATGGTGGAGGGAACATATGGAGGGGAATCCCTCTTCTTCGGCAATGCGTACCGCGTACCGCGTACCGCGTAACCCCCCTCCCCGCTGTTCGCGTTTCAGCCTCGAGTCAACCGAAAGGACGTCTACTGGATCCACGAACATTCCAAACGGAGGGATTCGGGGCGGTCGCAGTGTCGATATCGTTATACTGGTGCGTGAGACGACGCGAGTAGTTGATCTTGGTAAGTAAGATCAAGCCTCCAGGCAAGAAGAGGCAAAAGGCGGGGGGTGGTCGTATGGAAAACGGATTGACCTGGAGAGAAAGCCCTTGGCTGCGCGGGCTATTCGTTGTCCTAAGTGCTCCATCCACTAACCGACATCCCATAGCAACACCTCAATCTTATCCCCTTTGCAGTTTCCCTCGTAACCAGCACCTCCCGACATATATGCAGATCATCGATGGAAGCTAGGACCTAAGGTAGCTCCGCAGCTATGGGAGGGTAGCGGGGAAATGGTGGGGAGGCAGAGAACCGAATGCTTCTCGTTCTTCCGACCGTAACGACAGTGAGACGCAGCTCTGGGTGGACAGGGTGAGCGGCATTGGGGTAAACATCGACATAAGCCTCGATGGGGACGGAGCGTTCGTCGTTGTTACAGGTCGTGTATTATCCATTCTTATCCCTGCTTGCGTTCCAGCGAACCAGAACGATGTGGGGATAGAATCGAGACGTTCGAAAGATGAAGGTTACAGCAAGTATCCAGCATCGTGAAGGATTTGGAAGGGTATCTTCGAGACGCGCGGGTTTGTTCATCGTCCAGTCATCTCCGTTGCACTCGTGTCTTCATCCACCACCGTTGGGAATGCCTGACGGGTAAGATGCTTCGGTTGAGAATCGAAATGCATGCGCTCGGTGTTGACCACAGTTAGAGGGGAAGGGGGCGGCTTGATGCTACGACGCGTTCACAGCGGGAGATGTTCCGTGTAGCTCTGACTCTGAGGGTGGACTTGACTCGAGTCTTTGTTGGTGAAGGGAGTGTATGGAGGGGGTCAGTGTCGTTCTTCCTCGTCTCATCATCTCCGTATTCGCTTCTCGTCTCTCTCATCTCTACCCCCAGCCTGCGTACTTCTATGAGCCCTGACACCAGTTCAGCCGGAAAACATCGCGTATGCGTAGCCCAAACGCTGATCTCGGGGAGGAAGGACCATGGAAAACCAGAGAGGAGGTTATCGCGGTCGATTGGTTGGTTCATTGCTTGGTGGATGCCGGTATGGGTTCAGGTAGGAATGCGCTGCTGATGGTGATGTTGGCGGATCGAAGGTAGAATGAAGGGAACGACAAGTCGCGTGGGGATAGTGAGATGACCTGCTCGATTTTTCACGGCTCGAAGCCCTCTCGTTTTTACGGTTGAGGGAGCTGTTCTTGCATCGGGATAGTCCTCGAGCGAAGTGGGGAGGAATGGCGCTCAAAATGCTGTGAGTGTCGTGCGAGAACGTCGCTTGTGCGTCTTCAACTCGAACACCTTCTCGTGGCCGATGTTCTCGGTTGACAGTCGTCGAGTTTCAGGTCCTACAAAGGAGAGAAGCAAGATAAGCAGCGCAGGAGCGTCGTTCATGAAAAGCGGACTCACCAGGGGAGCATGTTGTCAACTCATTGTCATTCTCCTCGTCGTCTCCGACGTCCAAGTACCCCAGCAACCAAAGGCCTTCCACCTCCAGAAATTGAAGATGACGGCAGCGCGTAGCTTGATATTTCAGCGGATAGAGCAGCGCTGCATATACGTAGGCGTCTCATGGGCTCGAAATGTCTCCAGTGGGCGTAGAGGGCGTGGTGCGTGTACGTCAAGGAGAGAGTTTCCGAGTCAAAGCCTGTAGAACTTTGATAACGCCCTTTAGGTCGGACACGGAGGCCGTTCTTGCTCAGCCTTCTTTTTCAGCGGTAAGCTTATTCATCGTAAAGATCCGTTGACGACCGTTGGGAGCGGATTGATCATCGCAAAATGTGGAACATGGTGGGATGGTGGATGCAGGACAAGGCATGGCGCTTGTCGATTCCGACTGTAGGCGCTCGACCTTTCTTCTGCCCTTTTTCAATGGTTTTAACTATTGTCGTCGCATTGGCATTTCAGACGGCGAAGCGGTGTTAGAATAGATCGTACGTTCTACTGGCTCCCGAGTATACACTCAACCTCCTCTTTCGCTTTCTCCCACCACGACCGAAGCGGTTCAAGAACTGGTGGATCCACAATCGTATCCTTGTTCCGAAGAAAACGCCATGGCTCGGGGTATCTATCATTACTGCAGTCCTGGATGTCTACAATGACTAGTCTTGGGAATCTATCAAAAAGGGCGGACGGCGGCGGCGTCTCGAAGTGACTCGGATGGAGGAAGGTTTCGAGATAGATGGATTTGAGACATGCGGATGGGATATTGAAGAAGATGGCGAGGTCAGTAATTTCCTAGTGTGCAAGATAAGATAGACATGATTATTTTGGATAAATATGGGCTGCATCAAAAGATGAGGGAGACATACATCTGAACGGGAGGCGCTGAGTGAAATATAGAGATATTCAATGTTGTGAAGATGTTGCAGAACCTGTCTAACAAGCGACGCGTCCTCGCATGTCATACGAAGGCTTTGAAGGTTGTTTATGGTAGGAATCGGGGGTAAGGGCGCCGTAAGCGAGGTTATCGAAAAGTGCTTGAGTACACTGAACGACGCAGTCGACAGTTGACGAGAGAGGAAGGACCAAAGAGTTGGACTGGGCTCGAGCGAGACAAGTGCTGGGAGGTCAACAAGGGCATCATGGATTTGCTCTGGAACTCGAGAGTGTATTTGCGATAAGAGACACGGAGGAGTTGGAGATTCGGGTGCTGCTTTAAGACTGGAACGAGATCTCCATCGGTCCGCGTGGTTAGGATGCGTAGCTGCGTCAGTTGACCGGGCTTAGGGAGACTGAGGATGATCTCGGAAGGGAATGCGAGTGCGCTGCAGACGGAAAGATGGCCGAGGTTGGTGAAGAATGGTAAAATATTGCGAATCTCGGCCCATCCGGTCTCAACGATATCTTGCCATCGACCTACGGGGCCAACGCTCTCGAAAAAAGGGTTGAGTACGAAGGACGTGGTATGTGTTGCCAATAATGGATTGGCTGTAAACGTCGCGTGCAATTTTGAAAGAAGATGTAACGGGATCGAAATGTGGGGGAAGGTAGAATATGGGACCTGTGGATCCCAGTCTACGTTTGGTAGTCTTCTAAGAGAGAAATCTAAGGACGCAAGCTAAAGGAAAAACTGACCGAAACTCTGAGTATTAAGTACTTTTTCAGCACCGTGTGCGGTGGCCCATTCAAGGAAGTCTTCCGAACCAGAATATGTTATTGAGATCGAGCTGTAGGTAAGGGGGGTTACAAGAGCGTAAAGCTGCTTTGAAACTTGTTGAAGCGGTAAGAGTGAACTACGATCGTGATGATGATCGCAGCTGGCGATGACTATCACCCAGAGTTCGACGGGGAGTTCCACTGTCCGCAATCGATGATCGATGAATGCTTTCTGTCACTGGCTCGATGCACTCTTACCTGATATCTCCAGCTTGCACTCCGGTTCCTTGACTGTCGCTTCTCCTCGCAAGAGGAAAGAGAGAGGGATCAGATCAGAGATCCTAGCTGGAGTTGGTGACACTGTTTGTTCTCGAAGGCGTCGGCTTCGCGCGGAGGTAAGACCAAATGATGGATCGATTCCTTGCTTCCCTCCAACATGTCTCGAAGTACGCTTCCTTTCGATTTCTACGTTGCACAGTGCTTGATCAAAGATCTCTGAGTAGCATCTGAGCTGCCCACCGAACTATGGAGGATGGTCGTGACTGAGCTTGCCTTACCGCACCGAAACGCGCTCCGGAACGTCTGCGGTGGGCACGGCTTTCGCTCTTGGTAAAGGCCGTTGAAACTTAAATGGAGTATGGGTGTCGGTGAGTAGAATGTACCGCGAGCAAGCAAAATATGACCGTCGAAATTTGAGTGAGAAGTGCTGAGAGATGATTTGGATGGCGACGATCGATGGGGTTGGATTCGGATCGGTAAACGAAATGTCAGAGGAGAGTAAAAGGCCTCACGCCTCCTGATCTGAGGGAGGAGGTCGTTTAGCAGATTGAACGGCTGGTTTTAGATCGAAGGTATGAGTATCCGGCGTAAACAAAGTTGGAGAACGATGAGAGAATGGTGGAGCATCCATGAATTGGTCCACGAACCAGAAGCTCAGCGTCGCAGGTATGTTCGTGGACAGCCTCTGGCTTGAGACTACCCAGCCACTAATTCAACTTCCTTGTGCTGGAGTCTCGAGTCCGCGATCAAATAAATCGATGAATGAACGTTGACAAGGTTGAACGTTTGATCGTCGTTTGATCAGACGAGGTACAAAGAATTGGAGTAAAGGTGGCATTTTTGGAAAGCAGTTATAACGTGAGCGGCGGAAGAACGAGCGGGCAGTTAATGATATACGTTTAGTGAGATATCTGAAGGTTTGTGTTCTTTCAGGCGTAGATTTCGACCGTTGACGGGTTCTGAGAAGTTAGGCCTGAGATCTTGAGATATAGCAAGACAAAAGAGAGCGTTCGGCGGAGCAAATGTAGAGTAAAAGAAGAGGTGCAAGACCGATTATTTAGCAGAATTATGACGCCAAAATACAGAAGCCCAGAATACTAGACGTATTCGCAGTCGCAGAGAGGCAGCGGATGTGCTGGGAGGTCGTTAGTCCATGATGTCAGATGCCCAAATAGCCGAGCTTGGTGTACAAACAGGATGCGTCATCTCGATCATCGGCGCTTCTTTGTCTTTTTTCTTCAACATCGTGATCAAGGCATCTTCAGACCTCACCGTTTCGACATACCTTGGACAATCCACTCTAGGAAGGATGCACGCGAGCATTTGGAAGCTGGACTCGAGGAAGAAAGGTGGACAGGTTGCGTTGGAACCGAAACCACACGTGCGCTGATGGTTGGACATGGCAGGTTTTTGCCCACCTAATCAGTACGTTCTCCGTGTTTACTACGACTTTGGTGTTGCGTTCTGACTTGATATGCTTCATCTTTCCTAGTTGCGCGCCCAAGATCTCTCTGTGACTCATCACCGAAGTAGCAACGCGCGACGGTGCTGTGTCTACTTTTGCCGATCGTCCGAGAAGGTCAGCAACATGGCAGGAATGTTGCGGCGAAAGAAGTCGTAGAGAGGGCTTAAGCCCCAGGAATAGCTTGGTTTTTGTCCAAGGTCCGTCACAGCTTCATCATCCCGCCCCTTTCGCTCAGCTCTCCGTTAGTTCAACGTGTCGAGCTGACTGGACGTATCCGTTCGGGTCGACGACCAGTTTACGATGGATTGCATCAAGACGATCGTCAGCTGTTGATTTGGGGTCTACGCCGCAGTTGGCTACCTCTACGTTACACACGGACGCGTTTCCTCCACGACCACCGCCTCGAACCAACGATTGTTTCGAGGCATGCAACCTCTCAGTGAAGACGGCGCTGCTATCCCCCTCCCCTTCCCTCTGAACACGAGCCATATCCACCATCTTCCCCACTCCACGCGCAATGACCATCCCAATGAACCATAACCTCGAGGATTCGCCGTATTCCACGCCTTCGAGTTCGTGGTTCCACTCTGAACTTGGTTTGGATGGAGGGAATGGGTGCTTGGGAGGAAATGGAGTGGGTTGGGACTGTTTCATACGCATGGAGGGTAGTCAGACGGTGTCGCTTCCATCGACGGCGACGCCTTCGCCTCCGCCACGCACGCTCTCCCCTTCCGTACTCTCAACGCCCCTCCCCCCTCATCCAACACCTCCCTTTCCCCTCCCTTTCCCCCTCCTCGAACGTCCTCTCCTCGCCCATCACGGGTTCTTCGACCTCTTCACTCACACAACCCCACAAACGGCGTAAATCCTCGCACTCACGACCCCCTCGATCGCAACGGTGGGGGGAAAGGCGTCCGAAGAAGGTTGATGAGAATCACATCAAGCGGCCGGGGAATGCATTTATATTGTTTAGGAGGAAGCGTTGTGAGGAGCAGGATGCGTCTTCCTCCACAGCTACCTCAACTTCCATCCCTTCTTCCTCCTCCTCTTCCACTACCATCGCCTCTTCCTCCTCATCCCCTGTTACTGCCACCCTTTCCCCATCCTTTTTGAAATCCGCAAACGGGGAAGGAGTGGTCGTGAAGAAACAACGCCACGCAGACCTCTCCAACCCATCTCCCAGCAACGGATGTCCCTCGTGTCCGAGGAACGCGCATATCGGGAGGAGCTGGCGAGGAGAAGAAGAGGGACTATGAGAGGATGTATCTCAATTGTGTTGATCGTCCGCAACGATCTAATTCCAAGATTAACTCGGGTACTTCAAATTTGAATGGGGGAGAGGGTGGGAAGTTTATCGAAGAGGGTGGGGAGAGGAAGGAGCGGGCGAGGTAGAGAGGTGGACGTGATGAGGGAAAGGCTGCTGGCGGTGTACAGGGGAAGGATGGAAAGGTCGACGAAGACGAGGAGAAGGAGAGGGAAAAAAGGATTTNCGTTCGTCGTCGCCGTCGTCCTCCCCTCNTCACACCTCCCTCTCCTCCCACCACTCCCTCTCTTCTCATAACGGAGTAGGAGGAGGAGGAGGAGGAGGAGGGCTCTACAACTCCCGTCCGCATGGGATGTTGCTCTCTGCGCCGACGCCGGGTAGGGGTACGATGAACAAACGAGCCGATGGACTCAGATCTGGAATGCGATGAATGGGCATGGGGTCTTCGATTATACGAACCCTACGGAGTGATTCGTCGAGCCTGGTCCCCACTCCCCACTCCTCCCAGTCTAACAGTAACCTCCTCAACTCCTCCGCTTCGTTTCTCCATGGTAGCGGAAACCCGAACGCCAACACCAGTTTCGGCTCGAGTGGCAACGGGGCTGTGTATTCTGGAGGTGGATACAATGGGATGTATGGGTTCGATCGCTATGGGTATGGATGTCGATATAGGCTCCATGTTCGCCAACAACCCCACCTCCTTCATCAACACCTCCTCCAACTCCCTTGCTAACGCCGACAACGCCGACGACGCGAACGGTCAACCACCGGGAGCAGAAATGGCACATCCTTCTCTTCGTCGTCAACATGGTTTATGCCGGACGATTTTGGTATCAGTGCGATCCCGCCGATTGGAATTGGGTTGTCGAAGTTCGGTGTTGAACATCCGTTCCATCTCGGTGCCGGTGCCGATCTGGTGGGGTTGGTGGGGAACATGTGAAACATGTAGTAGCAATCGGAGGAGGGGTAGGAGCAGGAGTGGAAGGAAGGATGGGGGAGGTTAGGCAGGATGACAAGGTTGTTTTTGGTGCGGTGGTGGTTTAAGCCATCCTCAACCTCGACCTCGACTTTGACCGCTGCTTCTACCACCACCACCATCACGACTCTCGACCCATTCCCATCCCTCTGCTCCCCGCTCAGCCTACAACTTGTCACGAACCGAGCTACGATACCTTCCTCCATACCCCTGCATACCTGCCTCTTCTACCACCTTCTTCCCTGTTCAACATCCGCTGCCGCCGTTCCTCCTCTACCACCGCCCTCTCTTCCATCCTCGCCTTCCCCCGTGACTCGGAGACTCCTCCAATTAACGAGAAAAGCGGACGCTCAACGTAAAAACGCAGGCTGGCTATTCTGTTGACCGTCTGCGTCGTATGTCTTTTTCCACGAAAGGATTCGAAGATTGGGGATTTGAAATAAGGACGACATCGAACGTCGTTTTGGGATACTTGGTATGTCCTCCTCCCTCTTCAGTTTCATCAACGCTCAGGCTGATCGTGGGCGTTGTGTCTTCGTTCACAGTGTACCCCGCGTTGTCTCTCACATCCAGAGCGAGTGCTCCCTCCTTTCCCGTCCCCGTTCTTCATCCCCTCGTCTCTATGTTGTTGTCTTTTCCGTGTATCATCATGACATATCTGGCTCCTGCTCGCCTTACCTATCTATCATGGACGCTTACTTACGTTTGATGTTTTTTTTCTTGTGGATATTGGGTTTCTCGGTTATCCTTTTTTCTTTGTGTTGATCTTTTTTGTTGTACATATTCCGTTCATACGTTTCTGTCGTTCATGTCGCACCCTCCTTCCCCTTCTCTTGTTACCTTGTCCTTTCTTGCTTTATCTTCAACGTTCAACGCCTGATGTACGTTTGCGCATATCTCTTAACCACTCGTAATTTCTCCTACACCCTTCTTCCTTTCCTTCCCTTCTTTTTCTCGATGTTTTTTTTTGTAATACCCTTCGAGTTACTCGATTCCTCGTAGGAGGGATTCCCTTGTTTATCACTTCATTTGTAAATCGTTCGAGAGCAACTATCACTGCGCTTTGGTGGAGATCCCGTATCGTAGAATGTAGATTCGAGTTCATGGATATTCAATAGACAATATGGGGATGTTGAAGCCAGTACGGCTGAATAAAGTTTCAAAGTTTTCGGCGTGAATGGAAGCGAAACGAACGCGCGTATGGTGTAGAGTAGTCTGATAGACAAGGGCTGGCGAAACAGAGGATCTGAACCTTTCAAAAATCATGGGGCCGTTTGGGAAACCACGCACTTTCATAAGGGAGAGCCAGTGAAGTATTGCCACTGGGAGGATGGAGAGGTGAGTGTTCCGCTGGTGAACGGTTTCGGAAGCTACGATGACCTCGAGGAGCGAGAATACGGGAGGTGAGAAACAGGAAATGGGAATGGGAATTGTCTGATACAGAGCAAGCTAGTAGTTCCTCCGCCTTTGACGCGTAAAGGACCCAAAAATCACTACGATGCAACGAATTTCCTCACCCTGTACTCGTGAAAAGAAAAAATAGTCCGCACACGTTCTTGCGTCGGATATCTGAATCAACCTCTTCCTCTTTGACATCGGACAAGTGATTTGAATGGATAACAACACAAATCTTCGCATCCACAGGTCCTGAATAATGGAGTTTAGAAGGTATCATTGGGTAAACGGAGGGAAACCATGTGTAGACAGTAATAGAAGCCTATATGCACACTGTTCAACCAATACGAACACAACGCGATAGGGCTTCGTTGAGTTGATAGAGAACACAGAGAGAAATCGCCGGCATCAGGTGTTCAGTTGAAAAGAGGGGAAACACACTTGTAGTGAGTAAAAAGAGTCTGAACGTCTTTCAGGAACCCGAAGAGATTGGCGGGGAAAGGCCATTTGAGCGCGAAGACGGATGGTGGTGCAGTACAAACGGGCGAAAAATTGAAGGAGGAGCTGTGTAGGATGACCGGGATGGAGAAGATCAAACGTAGTTGTGTGAGAGGTCGCCGGATCGATAAAATGTCTTCGGATTTGAAGGAGAGTACTGACCTAAAAGAGTCAATTCGTCAGGCGGGGTGACGTTACGGGTCCGGAATGAAATGAAGGCCCGTTTCTTACGCCTCCGGGCTTGCACGGGCGCTTGTCTTAAGTGCCATCACATCGCCACCTGTCCAAGTCAACAAATTACTGCTATTTGCAGAACATAAGGCGCGAGCGCCCAATTTTTTTTTTTCTCGATCACAATTTCTAGGCTGGTTATCTTCGCAGCCCGTAGCGCACTCAATTCAAATCCGTTCGTGAAGTACAATATATATTATCTCTGCGTAGCGTACGTATCTAGAGGATGTATAATCTAGTTTTTGAATTTTCTCATTTCCACGCACAGAAAACGATGTGAAGTGTAATTCATGGTGGTATGGCTGCGCGGCGCCAATTGGGCGCCAAACCCTCTCGTCTACCACCATCACCATCCACTCTATCGGTAATCCACCACTAATGCCTCATTTTTGCGAGGGCTATCAGAGTTAGGGATGATGGACATTCAAGAAACAAGAAACGACGTTCTCCGGATGCGGTTATTGAATCTCAATGCATCAAGTGGCATCTCCAGCACCAGAACAGAGACTTGCTTGATTGTACTCCGTGCTCCAGCGGCGTAGTCTTTGTCAACGATACGGAGGGGTGAGCATGGGTTGGAGCTGGGATAGGGTTGGGGCCTGGATTTTCCCTGCTTCGAGGTGAGTTTCCGTCTCCTGCCTCCGAGTGATACTGTCGCGATGCAGAGGACTCTGGGGCTTCGTAAGACATTTCTTTGGCCTCAGTCTCGGAACTGATATCTCTGGGGCTTTGTAAGAGTCATGACCAGCATTTCTTTGGCCTCAGTCTCGGAGCTGATATGGTATTTCTGGTGTCGCGGAAGCTTGTATTCCGAGATGAAGAACGATCATACCACCATGAATTTGGCAGGGAGTAACACTTCACACCGTTTTCNTGTGCGTGGAAATGAGAAAATTCAAAAACTAAATTATACATCCTCTAGATACGTACGCTACGCAGAGATAATATATATTGTACTTCACGAATGGATTTGAATTGAGTGCGCTACGGGCTGCGAAGATAACCAGCCTAGAAATTGTGATCGAGAAAAAAAAAATTGGGCGCTCGCGCCTTATGTTCTGCAAATAGCAGTAATGAATTTCTTTAATTTCCCTTTAATTTCCTGTCAATGATGTCATGATGATCATCTTCATTGACTGTGGGAATCTTTCCTTGACTGTGAGAAGAACTCCTTCTGACGGTGGGAACGAGGCCTCCCTCTCTTTTTTTTCCATCCGCATTAAGTATTTGCAATCTATACTAAGTCATAGAGCTGGCTATAGGGTATAGAGTACCTGTAGGTGACCCTTCTCTAAGTTTCTTTTAGACCTTGGGCAAAGGAGCCTCATCATTCTTTATGGCAGATCATGACAAGACCAAGATGACGAAAACTTGCTGAGTGTGAGAATGTGAAACTGACTGTGAGAACATATAACTCGAGAAGTTACGCGGCGCAACATGTCCCTTGTAACCTACTCCCTCCCTTTGCTCTTCCTTATTCAAAGCGTCGACAGCATGATGAGAATTGGATGAGAAATAAGAAAGCGAGCACAGGGAAAACGGCGCAGGGACTCACGTTGACCTAAGAGCCTCAGACAACGGGTAGGGATGAACATGCTCTGTTCAAGATGAGTCGGGTCGCTTCTGGTCGGCGATCGCGAAATCATCCATCCACCCCAATCCCTCCTCCATCCGGCCACCTACCATTCTCATGTCATACGTCATCCGTACATCATTGACCGACATTTCAAAGGGCTGGAAGCGGTTCTCCAACTTTGACACAGATACCTTCCCCTCACGTCGAAATGGCCGAAACGACGGATTGACGGTAGTTCCTGTCCCCGAATCAAGCTACCCTAGGGGGGGTTAACGTCCGGTAAGTCCCTTTATCACATTTAATCAGCGAAATACCCACAAATTCATTATCTTCATTTCTCCCCCATCCCAGATTGTTTCCTTGTGTTCTCCGTGGAAACATAACAAAACCGCTTCAAGTAAGCTGTAGATTCACAGTACGTCATGTACCTCTGATTCTGTGCCTGCGATGGCACTCAGTAATCTCTGTTTCAGGTCCAATCTTCGAACTTGCCAACACAAACCCTGCATGACCGCCGAAATCAAGGATTGTGCGACGACCTTGAACTATTGGTCTACGGTTCTTGGACACACGAGCTTCTATGTCAGCCTTGCGGCCCTGGACGACTTTGCAAAAGGCTAGGCACAGAACTGTGATTTCGGTGATCTGATCGCCCCCTCAAGCCGGAATCTTGATTCTTCGGAAAACCAAGGATACAACACATGCGCAACGACTCAACATGACCTATGACACTAATGTATGTGTTCCTGAGCTCTTCTATTTAATAATTCACTCACAAATCAATTTTTTNGACTTTTTCCTCCCCCAACACAGAATCCTTCATTGCGCCATTCAAACCTTGAGAGAACGGTTGGATGAGCCTTATAAACTCACGGTACATCACCCTCACATTGTCTGACGTCATTCCCCAAGCCCTGACAACGGAATCCAGGCCATGATGATTGCATCTGCTCCCGCGGACGCACAAATCACCGAATAACTCACCAACGCCATAACGATAGCCTGACGTAACTATACCCCTGCGTTCCTGGAGCACTCAGCACATGCGTATGCCCGACCGAGTTTATGAAAGGCCAGGCTGCGATGATGACAGTTTCGCCCATCCGCACAAAATCTTCATTTGCTCGATTTCCGGGCTTGAATCTTGATGTAATAACGAGGTTCTTGCTGTAACTCAAAGGTTAGTCATCTATCAGTCGCGGAATATTGGCGATAAGACACTCACATCAATGTGAAGGGCAGTACCTTTGGGTTTCCCCCTGACCCGTTGCAATTTCTTGAATAACTCTGAAACACCGAAACGCTGGCGAAATTTAACTACACCCCCGAGTCCCTACGTCATGACGTCCATGTAACCGAGTTTGCGAGAGATTCCGTCGAGGTTTCAAAATTTCGACCATGAAGGACGTTGATGGTCGAAATTTTGAGATTGGCTGGAGACGCCGGACGAGCGCTGGGGGACGTTTGTAGAGTCTCTACGAAAGGTATGTAAGTGGTTTTGAAGCTGTTGGGGTGTTTCTTGCTCACGAAACTTTGATTTCTTGTTTTTCCTCCGTCCTTGTGCAGATGCTTGATTTGCAGTAATCCCTGCTACTTGAGTTAACAGATTCCAACAGTTGTTGCAAAATGTAGTTAATTCGGCCCAGCAAGGATTATTAACAAAAGTCCAACAAGCCCTCTGGTCTGTTAACAGATGCCCAACAAGATTCTGTTAACAAAACGCAACAAGGGTGTGAATATAGTTAACAGAGCACCATCAAGGGAGCATGGCTGTTAACAGAAACCCAGCAGGCCAGAACTCGCTGTTAACAGAGACCCATGAGGGAACTGGGGCTGTTAACAGGGATCCAGCAAGAGTATATATCCTGTTAACAGAAACCCATCAAGACACTATTCACTGTTAACAGAACACCATGAAGGAACT
>JAPEVF010000483.1:0-34893 GCA_029747585.1 Pleurotus djamor
GTCCTCGCAGCAACGTAAGTCGTATTTTCTATCTGACTTTGACGCATTCTAATTCCCTTCCTTCTGAAGCCTCTATGGCGGTAAGATTCCTCGTGNTCGGCCNAACCTTCNNTTGANNTCTTTCGAATCTCACCCAACCNNCCCCCCCCCCCCCTTCAGTATCCTCTGTACAAACTTGGTACTACTACACTCATTATCACCGTGTACGTGTCCTTTCCAATCAAAACTGGTCGCAACTCACGTTTTCGTTAGGATCCTTGGTATACCCAATACCTCGTCCTTTTCGTGTGGTTAAACGACACGCTGCACCAAGCTTTGATCACCCATACTGGTAAGTTGCCATTTCGAGCTTCGTTGGTCTCCACGCTAACCTCAGCCAAGTGTATCACTATGTTATAACAAACTACGCAAACCCACTGGCGCTATTCGACATGATATGGTACGCATGCTTCCATTTTTCCATTTTCTCATTTCTGACGCATCACTCGCAGGAGTATTTTGGTACGCTATCTTGATACTCGTTCCATTCCCTCCCTCTGACTTGTGTGCGAAGGCTGAAGTTCTCGTCAACGTAAGGCGTCTTATCCTTCTTCGCATCAATCAAACCTAACCTGATCCTTAGGGCTTCATTGGTTTGGCTGTCCAAGGCTATCTCACTCACCGCATCTGGCGTCGTTAGTTCTCTTGTGTTCATCTCTTTATCTATTCTGGCTGACCTCGTGCGTAGTGAGCGGCAAGAATTGGTGGTATGTTCTCATCATCGTAAGTGTATTCTTTGTCGCCATGGCTCGTCCAACTTAAATCATGAGATAGGGCCCCTTCGTGATCAGCGAATTCTGTGAGCCTCTCCCGATGCTTGAACAATCCACATGGATGCTGACCAGGACCCACGCGTGATCGTAGTCTGCTGTCTCGGTACGCCCTTCACATCCTACTTATTGCTGTTGACCTAACCTTCTCCTGTAGTCTTCACGATCTTGTCGTACGTGACTATGTCTGTCTTCTTGCCGTTTCAATCATGTTGAGAGCGCATGCAGCCTTCAAATGACGACCTTTGCCGAACTCACTGAGCTGAAGGTGCGTTTCGAGCACTGGTCTGGCCTTTGACAAAGACCTCACACCATATCAGGCTCTCTCAATGACCGTCAATGTCCTCGCCGCTGCCGGTGATCTCTTGATCTCCGCGTCTCTCATCTATTTGCTCCAAAAGCGACGCACCGGTTTCAAGAAGTACGTCTCTTTATTGATTCGTCGTCGACCTTAAGCTTACCTTTCTGTCCTAGATCCAACACGATTATTAGCCGACTTGTATGTCTTCCTTGTCTTCTGTATTATTGATATCCCCTCTCATCATTCCCCTCCAAAAGATCATCTTCACCATCAACACTGGATTGGTCACGACCCTCTGCGCCATGGCCTCCTTGGTTTCGGTAAGCTCTTCCATTCGTTCATTAGCGCTTCGAGTCACCGCTCAACGACCATCTTTTCTCATTTTCTAGATATTGGTGTGGGCCGACACACTCATTTATGTCACATTCTTTTTCTGTATCGGAAGATGTATGTGCTTTTCGTTTATCCCCTTCCACCTTTCCGTCCTCCCATCCATCGCCTTCCCCGTTCCCACGCTTCCACTCACTTTCGTCGGTTCACTCGGCTAATACGCGTTCTCCTTCCAGTCTATGCGAACTCCCTATTGGCCACCTTGAATGCCAGAAGCATGATCCGTAACGTTGGAGAAGACATGTCGGCTAACAGTGTCCCGTTGTCCGGTCGTCATCAGGTTAACAACTCCACCCATATGTTGAAGGTTCGTCTTCGTTTAGCTCAATTCCCCATGTCCACGTCCATTTATCTTGATTATTTTCCTTTTTTTCGTGTGCTAACTCACCAGGACCTCCAGGGTGGTGCTAAGCCTACGAACATCTCCATCCAGATCGACACGGCTCAAGAATATATGCGTGATGACGACGATGTCACTGTACGTCCCTTGAGTAGCTCGACTTCCCTTCCTTTTGCGACGTCGACGTTCTGACTGACATGTTCTGTAGATGAAGTCCAAAGTACCCTCGACTTAAAATCATAGGGACGCCCAAAATTCAAATAACCCCATCCCATCACCCCATTTGCATCCGTCAAGCATCGTTCCTCCTTCTCCCCCCGTCCTACTGTGTCACATTCAAGGAGGAACCAAATCACGCATATATTTGTTGTTACTTATTCTCCCCAACCGTACCATCTGTTACAGGCATTGCACATAGAATTCGTTGAATCTTTATCCCTCAGTTATCATCTTTTTTCGGNTTTTTTTAGCATTTTTGTCAAGCACATATCAGTCNAAAAAATGGAAGCTGTTTTTCATGTGGAATAACTTTGTGAGTCTGTTCGGTCTGGGTGTTAGAGTGACGAAATCTATCTGGTGAGAGGTCTTGAGCTCGGGGGCCGAGTGCACGGCGTCTTCAGCTCCAACCCTTGGTAAACGTCCCCTTCATTTGCTTGCAGCCGGCGGTACCTTGCTGACCATGGAGCGGTATGCACAAGACTCCCCTTCATAACCTTTCAAACTTCTTGTTCCTTCTAAAAGGAAGCAATCGAGTCTAACGAGGGTCAGATCGCCGTCATGTCAACTGTGATTATTTTTTCCTTCTGATCCCCCAGTGATCCCGATCGTGTTTTAGAAATCTGGTTTATCTCCTGGTATACTTTGAGCCCGAGAACGATATATGGAGAGAACGGAAGTAANTTTTTATATTTCCCAAGCTAAGTGGAATGGGTATGGTCGCGTCGTCACCAGAGCTCGCGCAAGATGGGAAGCTCAATGGTTAATCCGTCTTGGATCATCTGGTTATCCTAATTAACGAGCCTCATTTTTGATGAACCTTCAACCCACCAGATCGCATAGCTTTGACCACTTATCGAACCTGACCGGGCTAGCCATGCCAGCGGAAGGTATGTATGGAATTTTCCATAGATGGACCACACCGTGCAAGGTTTCCAAAATAGAAACCCGAACAAAATCCATTCATTCACAAGGGATCTGATTTATTGGTCTCCTGCTAATTTGGCACGCAAAACCCTTCCAGTATCCAGGATTGCATCGGCCTCGAGATAGCATCCCTTCAGCCATCTGTTCGTCTCCCCTTCCTTACCGTTGACATCCTCGAACGACGTCCTGGCGTGCAAAACCCTGCGGTTGTCAAATAACACGGCGTCACCCTCTCTCAGCAGGTAGCGGTATTCGGATGAAGGTTTTTCCAGCAACTCGACGAACTTCTTCAACGCCGGATAAAACTCGCTTGGAGTTGAGTGGATGGGAAGCGGCGCTTGGAAGGGAGGTGAATAGTTGATGTGATCGATTGGACGGTCGGCGAAGGGGGTTGACGGGGTGCCGCCAAGTTGGATGGTGGGATGTTCACGATGGAGATGGTGACCGTCGTTGATGTAATGGAAGGCGACGGGTGTGGTGGCGAGAACCTCGAAGTCGGCTGGACTGGTCTCCCGGAGAACTTGTGCGGCGTGAAGTGCATCCGTGAAGAGCGACTCCCCGCCTTGCACTCGATTGCGAAGACAGTGCAAGATCTGGTAACGAGGTGGATGTTGCATGTATCTAAAACGCATAAACATCGTTAGCACGTTCTCTTCCATTAGTAGTCCTCGTCCATGTAACTCACAGAAGATCCATATGAAGCCCAAGGTAGAGGTTCGTATACGCAATGTTCTTGCTGTTCTTCACGTTCATCACATCCCAAGTCTTCCCGTAGAACGTCTCGCGTATCGGGCCAAATATATTGGCGAGAGCGGGCACCTCGCAAGTTTCATGGGACGTTTCTTCGTTCGGCACGCCTCTCACGAAGAGGAGGCCATATTGTGTGAGCTGTGTGATGGCATCCAGCAAGCCTTGCTCGGTGTGCAGCGACGCGTAGTTCGTAAAGAGCGATGGCGATGAGGAGATCGTAGATGCGTCCCAAGACACAGGCGATACGTCCTTGTGGAACGTCGTCAGCTCTTCAGCAGAGGAATATCGCTTCAGAAACGCAGAGTCGAACACAGATGCATGACCATCTACCCATCGGATCGAAACCTTCCCATCGGGTGTGAACTTGACTCCATCGCTAGCAGGGCGTATATCGAGCGGGATGTCCGAAGTCCCATGTAGCTTTTGTCTCGTCGAAGGATGAATGCACTCTGTGGATTGACAGGAATCGCGTAGCCAAACGAAGGGAAAGGATGTCTTCAGTGCGTCAATAGTGAGCGAAGTCTGATTGACCGAGAAACTGGACCACAAACGTCGGGTGCTTTGAGTTTTGGTCTGCAACGCTCGGACGCTGCGCAACATCGAGGATGTCGAGATCATCATGGTCGACGTTGAAGAATCACAGCTCAACGTCACCGTTTACTGTCATCTAGGCCCATCGCACCGCATCGTGAGTTCGAGTTCCAGCCGAAAACAGTGTGCGACTATCTTCCTTCTGATTTGCAGGTATACGTATGAAAGTAGGCGAAGTAAATATACTAAGTAGAGACGTCATAGGGATATCAAGTAGTCATAATTAATCCAATAAACAGCAATCCCAAGCAAGGCAATGAAGAGAGCGAAGAGCCGCGGTCCAAAGTCCGTCCAAAAGTTGTTCACCTCAAACGCAGGTTTCAGTGGAGGATCGAGTGCAACGGCAACGCGATACTTCCTTCCTGGTGTTGGACTTCTGGTGACGATGAAGAGTGTTTGGCGAGATATGTCGTACTTGTAACTGTCGGGTGCTTCAAGACCTCGCAGGATGATCTTGCGACCGGAAGTGATGGCTGACGGGACAAATATCTCGGTCTCGAATGCGTCGATGTGTGGATGGTTATGCATGGGTGGCGTGCTGACGCTCGGCACAACTTCACCCGTCCTTTTTTCTGATGATTCCGGGACAATCCATTCGTATGTGAACGCTCCAGTGGTCATCTCGTACTCAAAACGGAGGGGCAAACCGCATGTCTTCGCAGCATACGGGCGCACTATCGCATCCAGAACGCGACCGCCGTTATCAAGGGAAGGAGACTCTTGAGAGAACGACAGCATTGAAGCCGGCAAACCGCGTTTGCGGCTGAACCACGAGAAGTTCTCGCCATTCCAGTCATCACCTCGCTGGTCATCGTTGTCTGGGTTGTAGTTCCATAATCTAGTGAGACCATTAAGACTAGCGCATGAATTTCGGAGGAGATAAAACGCGTACGTGAAGGTAATCAAGGATCGTTCAAGTGCCGTGAGTAAAGCATCCATCATTCGGCGCTGCCACGTCCAGTCGTCCGATTTGAAGGCCTCTCCCTGACTATTCGCATGAAGGCCAGATAAGAAATTGAGTTCGTCCATCCATCAATTTCAGGTCACTCACTTCATATCCATGGGAATGCCGCATTCACCTAGAATTACAGGCACCTCTCCCAAGGCCTTATAGCCCGCTTCCACAATATTTTTGATCTGTGCGGTATAGTTCTCCCTGGCGCCCCTCTGGCCCCAGTAAAATGTCTTGAGCGGAAACGCGCCCTGGCAAAGTTTATTCAGGAATACGGGTGAGGAAGCAGAAGCAGCAAGACAACGTACCCTTGACAGGGCTTGCACGTTGACGGTAAAATTACCAAATGCCTTGGAGAATAGCGCATTAAGATCGTACCTACAATATGCAGGAGTGAGTACAGTAGCCTAAACCCGTCTGAAAGTGAGTTACCAGTGAGGGGCAAAGATCATGTTCTTAGGTTGGTGTTCAGGGGTCCAGCACGGCGGACAAAACTACATCCATAGTGTCAGGTCATTCGAAAGGCGTAGGCACCTTCAACATACCTCGTTGGGTATAGGCTCTGCGAAGAGCATCTTGTCCTCTCCCACAGTCTTTCGCAATCTTTGGGACCATTTGGCAATGAACGGGAAGTAGAAGTCCGTGTACCAGTCGATCTTCATAGAAGAAAGGGATCAGCTTGCGCCTGTAAGTATATCAAAGGGTAACGCACCTTCTTTCCAGACATTGGATGCTTGACAAAGTAATTCTCTCTGAGCACAACGCCCACTTTCTTGTTACGATCGTATCCCCAAACTCCATGCATTTCCCATATGCACAGTCCGTTCGTAGGTCCATCTACCTTCCATGCTTTATGACCAGTGGGGTTAAGGACGCTATGCGAGGTCTTTCGGGTGGGCATAGGGAATGATCGAGTCCAATGAGCGACACTAGTAGGATATCCGGAGCCGAGCATGAACGATTGGACAGCGGTGGCTATGGAAGACATTAAGAATGTCTAGGAATAGAACGAGGAGATGGATACGCACGAACGTACGAGAGGTGCAAGTCTGTGTTGTAATCAAATCCATGCAATGAAGGAAGGTCGATGTAGCCACGGTGAGGTTCGTTCATTAGCTGCAGAAAAGATCATCAGATCTGACACGGTATGCAAGAACTAGAGTGCGTACTTGGAAGCCAACGACGCCATCAAGATGCCCAACTTTCTTCATAACCACTTCATACATGTCAAGAAACGCGTCTTGCAAGAACGTCTGTATCGTAACATCTTGCCCAGCTTGGTTTCGTACTTTAATCTTGGGTGCAAACGTATCACCAGCCCAGAAACACGTCCTGTGACAGACTTCAATCACCAATCCAGTAGGGGGGTTTGGATGAACTCACGCCATGGTCGCCGCAGCCAGCTTCTGATACCCACAAGGCCATAAACCTCGCTCTGCTTCTACATGACCACCACCTTTGACACCAAGCAACCAAGCAGCTCCCGACTCCTCCAGTTTATGTAGATCGAAGCCAACTGCCTCGACCGTCCAAGCTGGAGCCCCCGAACCACCGCAGTAACGCGACCAAACATCTTGATGCACAGATACGAAGGCCTTGAGGCCGTATTGAGGCAGGAGAGAGAGGACTTGCTCCAAGTAGTCGAGGTATTCATGGTCATAGACTCCGCTGGAACCGAAGTGAGTCCGCAGTCAATAGTAAATGAATGAAATGACATACGGCCCAGCATGCTCGACTGCTTCCCATGTTATAAGAAAACGGACTGCACACGAGCCATAGTTAGCACGCACAGTACAGTGAATTCTGTTGACTCACTGAACGTCAGCCCCCAACGACGGAGACGACTAAGATGTTCGGGGGCTTCTTCCAGAGGGAATGGACGTCCAACGAAGGTGACATCCTCATGGTTATGGGGAAAAGTCTCATGTTTGTGGTTCACTGGGCTAGACGAATAGATGTCAAGACAATTCCACAGTAATAAACAAGTATAGACTCACCTCTTGCAATTCCCTGACACGTTCACGCCTCTGGGAAGGCAGACTCTTCCGTATGCGTCTATAATATGTCGTCCATGGATTCTCAGAGAACCACCCGTGGATTCAGCAGACCAATTGTGGGCATACGACGCAGAAGAATCTCCGGGAGAGTAGTTGTTGCTGTGAGAAGGATGCATCCAAGTCAGTTTGCCTTTAGAAGGCTCGAGAGAACCGATCTTCGGTTCAGAACTTGGATATAAATTCGCCATCAGGTGATCGTGATCAGGGGCCATACAGGAGGACGTTCGTGGACGAGGCGAGAGTGTCAGCAGACTCTCCAAAGTGCAGACCAAGGGCCGGGTAGGTCGTTCTTTCGTTCCATTTCATAAATTCTCTCAAAATTCTCCTGCGAATTGAGCGATGCACATCGCAACACTGGGTGATTCATATAAAGGGGCTTGCGATAGGGAGTTGGACGTCCATCCGTTTTCGGACATGCTGGTTTCCTCTGCCCACCATGAGTGCTGGCTCGACCTCGGGGGTCCATCGTGGTAGGAAACTCAGCATCTACACCACTGCGCAACCTCCTGTGAATGTTTACTCTGACTCGAGGACCCATGGCTACCAAGGCCCTATCAGGACAGTTCGTCTACCCAGAGTGACCGCCTCTGGCGGAGGTGCAATTGCAAAGAACAGCGATGGGACGCGGTGTGCAGTTGCTGGGATTGAGTGTGAGCATAGCGCTTCCTTAATAATGAACTATTGTCTCACTGATATCGTCACTAGCTCTGAGGGTGCTTACCTTGTCGCATCCCTCAAGTGCTCCGATTCCAGAACATAAATCCGCTGCTGGTCGAGGCGGACATCGTATAGATGCTTCCAGGAACTTTTGGGAAGGGAGTGGACTTACTAGTGCTAGTACGGACGTGTCTTGGGGTTCTTCGGGTATGCACGAATCGCCTGCATATGCTCCCGATATTGATAGCCTTAGGTTTCGAGCACAAAATATTCACTAGTGCGAGAAATGGCGAATTCATAATGTGGGACGCGAACTGGTCGGGCTCTGGGAAATACTGTGCGTGCATTCTTCGTCCTGCTTTGGGATTTCTAACCTTTCTCGATATCCAGCAATCGAACGAAAGACCAAAGACCATACGCGTTCCATCCATAGACTGTCGATCTCCCAATTTACCTCCTACTGCATCACTGGCTCTGCGGACGGAGACGTCAGACTATGGGTAAGATACCCCCGCCCCTTCGGCCACCCAAATCATTCTTAATTTGTAGGACATCCGAGACCTCTCTAAATCAGTCATGCGAATACGACACCCAACTTCCGTTCGGACGGTAGCCTTCTCGCCGTTTGCATCACACACCTACCAGGCGTTCACAGGCTTGGATAATGGCAACATCTACCGGTATGTGTATTTTCAATTTTGAAATCGGTTGAGCCCATACAGACCTATTCTCAGGTGGGACTTGAAGATGGGTCAACGGGGTCAGCTTGATCGTCTTCCTGTTGCTCATTCTGGCCCTGTAACGTCTCTCGACTGGTGTAATCCCGGAGGATCTTCGACGTTGACCTCGGACTCTACGGAGGGTGGGCTGGGCTGGGTAGCAAGTGGTGGTTTAGACCATTGTGTTAAGGTACGTCTCAACTACCTTTGCTCGTCGGACGTCTCTAATCGTCCTGGAGGTGTGGAACTTGTCGTCTTCCCCTCACCTACGCCATAAGCCTACATATACTCTTCATCCTTCCTTCCCTGTTCGACACGTCCTTTGGCGTCCCTCTTATCCGCTCGAAGTCGCAATAGTGTCCAATGCAGAATTTGGAACCGGATCGAATCCAGATATAGCTTCGCCAGACTCCAGTGAGTGTTAGGGCCACATTGTGTATTTAACTAGCCCGACTTATATTCTTTCAGATGGGAACACACCCCTTGACGGCCGGGACAGATCAGCCGTTCGCAAGCAACTGGCAGGTGATCCAATAGAAATTTGGGATGTTCGGCGAGGCTGGATAGCCAAGTGGTCTGTTAATGGATCTGCTTCGGAGGGAGGTGTTACCGACATTGAGTTTGGTGACTCCCATGCAATATGGGTTCAACACACGTCAGGTACATTTGCACAACTGGACCTGCGAAACTGCACGAAACCCATAGACGCCATTCCACGTGCTGCGGCTACATGGCAGGCATCGGGTGCACTTGCGCTTGTCACCGATGCTAAAGGTCAACCAGAACTTCCTTATGATGACATGTAAGCTTGAAACTCTTATATTTTCCAATTTCCTTATGTTTTGTAGGTCTCCCGATAGACAGGCTTTTGCAGAAGAGCGGAAACATAAGATGAAGGCGCTTGGTGACCCATCCTACAACCCTGCTTCCCAAACATTGGGAGTTTACCTTGACCCCGCTATCGTCAATGATGTGGCCGCATTCACGACCTTGGCACATCAATACATATTTGAGGGTCACGAGCGACGAATATTGTGTGAAATAAACGCTAACGTACGTCCACCTTTTTCCCTTGCTGCTTCACCATTTCACTCAAATCCACCTGAAGCTTGCCTTCCAAGCTGGACAACACACAAGTGCACAAGTGTGGATGTTGCTCGGCTTGACGTTAGTCGATCTAGTTCCTACCCTGGAAGACGAAGCTCCCCCTCCCAATCGCCCAACCGCGTTATTACATCAGTCCAACTCTGCGCCTCCTGCACTCACCTTACGCAGCACCTCCTCTCGGCGCCAACCTGATGCCAATACAGGTGGTTCGCTGAGAGTGAGTCCAATGCGCCCGTCAACGCCCAACGACCCATCTACACCAATGCTCAGACGAAGTGCTTCAACCTCAAATTCACGGAATGCCACCCCGACATCCTCCAACGCATCATCCCCACATCTATTACCTGCCGCCCTCCCTCCAATGACTCCAAGACATTCGTCCTTCTCCTCCAGGCGAAGTTCTACGGGGCCAAGTCTCATGAGACGAAGCTCCCTACTCAGACGCCAGTCCGTTTCGACACCTAACTCGAATGGTACCAGCCCAATTGATAAAAGTAGCAACCGAAACGTCGGTGAAGGGGCTCTTGACGACTCTGATTCATCTCCAGAAGAGGATGTACACGTAGCTGTCGTGTCTAGCGAAGATGAAACGACCTCAACACCCCTTCTATCCCCCGCCGTGACGTCGAATAGGTTTCCGGTACATCCTAGTCCTCTTTCTCAGATTGCCGGGAAACATCGATGGACTGAGGATGAAGGTGACGCTGACATGGAATCAGAAGAGGACGGCACGCCATCACCACAATCAACTGACACAGAATCAGACGGATCGAGCTCTCCGAAGAGACGAGTCTCTGTCTCTCGAGTCCGACGGTCATCTGCTCATTACAAAAGTCGAAGTCGAAGTTCAACCGTGGCTTCACTGGCTGCACCCCAGTTAATGCGGCCTCTCATCAAACATGACTCTCAAAGCAGTATTCGGACTGTGACCAAGGGCGACGTATCCTTCCGCGAGCAAGGTCCCCCTTCGGCTGTAATACCAGATTCAGCACCTGCCGCTTTGAATAATGGGCACAGGAACGTCAGCGCCACGCACTCTTTTGCTGAAGCCTCACATGATGACGTGAATTCTGAACAACTTTCCACGCGGAGATTTGACATCGTTGACGCTGAAGAAAAGAAGTTTCGGGAGATAGCTAAAGAAGCACTTGTTCAGGCCGTTGAAAGCTATGCCGACGAGGTAAGCATGAGCTGGGCCGCGTTATGACTACCTCTAACAGAGCATCAGGGTGACGTTCAAATGTGCGCCATGATGGCCCTTATTGCACCAGAGGAACTGGGTATCAGTGCAAAACGTGCGGCTCGCTTCATCGACGCCTACATAGGTACCGATCTATTTTTTTTTTCCTTTTATGTCTGTAATAGTGCTCACTCCTTTCGAAGAACTATTGACGCGGCTGCGTCTTTACACATGTTGTGCATACATAAGAAAGTTCGTCGAGGCCGAAGAAATTCGTAAATCATCCATGGTGGGCAATTCCACAACGCTCCCTTGACTCGTCCTTACTGGTCTGTAGCTTGAAACCACGATCTACACTTTCTGTGGGAAGTGTCGCAAACCCATCGTCGTTTCCGCTGGAACCCCGGCATTTGGACAACTATCCAAAGGAGGTTTCGCTTATTGCCTCTCTTGCAAAGGTGGTATAACTTGTGCTATATGGTGCGTGACTGGGGTTTTCTTGGTCTCCTAGATGTTGAATTTTGCGAAATCTATACCAGTCGACTTCCTGTTCGCTCCCTTTTGTTCCAGTGTTCGGTTTGCTCACACGGCGGTCATCAATCTTGCTATCGACGCTACTACTCAGAACGGCCCATGGACCGCCTCAAATTTGAGCAGCCATTTGCACCCGAAACTCGGAGTAAACCCAAACATCCTGCTTCCCATGGTCGCGGCGGCTCGCAAGGGTTGACTCTCCAACTAAACACAGATGATGGCAACGATAGACCCCCAAATTTCGCACACCCTTGTGCTGCAGGTTGCGGACACTACTGCTGGATTGCCCAAGGCACACCAGAGACTCAGTAAATTTGTTATTCACTTTAGGCTTAATCTTTACATTAGCATACGGATGATGCAAGTATCTTAGACCGAATGCAGTTGCTGCATATTCAATATTTGCTTGAATATTTCAAGTGATGCCTCGGGCTGGAACGCAGGCTATACGGTGGAGGAATGGACGAGTAAGTCAGTGAACTTCTGGGTATCATATTGGCACTCACCACTTCGTGTCCCGCTTGGAAGACCCGTCTGATGTTCCGATGCCATTAGGATTGTCATGAATGAGTCTAAGATGCGACTTACGCGAAAGAGAAGTTGTCGACGTTCTGAATCGCCGCGACCGAGTTGCCGTTGATGGTCATGTTTGTAAAAGGAGTATTGGCAAGTCTCTCTTTACCAAACCAATCCATGGCCAAGACGGACGCATGTCCTCCGAGCCAGTTGCAGCTACGGAATATTGAGCACAAGATCTCAGGCGACAAAAAAGCGAAGCCCATACTTAATATCTGCATCGCCGGCCTGGAGTTATGATGGTCAGTTTCGCCTCACAAATAATGAGCCCTGTAAAATCCTCACCCATATCAACGTCTTCAGTCCAGAGTTCACGAGCGCTGCGAGCTGAGGGAGGAGTGTCCTTGCGTCCTGCATGCCTTGTGAATGGTTTTATCAAGTGCAATGGATCTACCCACATCTCCTGTCCTTTCGAACAATTCAAATGGCGCGTCTGGGCACTCGGAGTACCGAACCTGCGCTCCGATCTTGGATTGTATCGCAGGTCTTCGGAGGAAGTTGACATAGAATTCGGGAGGGAATGAAGCTGGTGACATCTGCCGCAGGTCGTCGGAGTCTCTGTTTCCAACGGCTGGAGAGAAGACATTCCTGACCTAAACAATCGTTCTCAGGTTCGAATGCCCAAAGATTCTCAATTAAAACCATCGCTTACACAGAAGTTGTCGGCCGTTCTGCAGATATTGTTTGATGCAGAGGAGTTCCCTGCTGCGAAGCAAGCCGCTTCTTGGTCCCTGCAACCTCCCGGTCGGAAGAAAGCGTCGTTCAACCTTGCTATGACAGCGTCGCTTTGGAGTTGTCCATACCCGGGAGCATTGGTAGCGAAGTCTACGTATGCTTGGTTTTGGATGAGAGGATCATACCAGCCACTAGAAAGCGAATCATCACTGAGTCAACGTTTGGTGTGCCCTTGTTGAACTCATGCTCACTTGTTGATCATCAACGCACTAACATTAATCTCCTCGCCTTGCAGCTTCCCGCTACGGATCTTGGCATTCTGTTCATCAAAGAAAGTCACAAACGCTGGACCGTAGTGCCCTCCGTAGCTCTCCGTGGCAATGACGAATCTACATCAGTGGATCAGTAGCTRACCACTGGTGTTGATTTGTGATTGGATACACTCACTCTCTAGCCTTGAATTTTGCAAATTCTGGGCTTTCGAACAATACTTGGAACGCACTCCATACGGGAGGTGCCGCGGAGAAAGTACTATTGACAGTGTCTGTCCCAAAGGAGAACCCAGTTCCAATGGGTTGGTCAATGTAGATCACTGGCGGTAGCAATAAGTGATGGTGAGCTATGAGAAATAACGTYTATTGAACGCAGATTGAACGTACTATTGCTCAAGTTATTCCAGCTTTACCCATATTAACGTTAACATCAGTATATCGGAACGTCGAAACCACTTGATCTCACCTGAAAGGATTGAGGGTCGTCGTTGCTCCATCTGAGTTTACGAGACAGGGTCCGTTCTCTGGAATGGGTGTCGGTTCCTGATCAACGGGGAAGTATGCCTCGCAGTGCCTGACCTTGAAATAGTCCTATCATCGATGAGCAACCTGGACCGCCATTCAACCTGGCAAATGCGGTCAGCAAAGACCCAGTAATCGCTGGCTGTCCCACCATAGCGTGAATGGGGCATTTTCTGGGTTTTCGCGCGCTTCGAAGAACCAGAACCACTATGTATTACTCAAAGTTGATGTTAATTCGGACCCCGAAAGATTTACTACTCGCCATGGACATGTTCGTTCCGATATCGATGTATCCAGACATCTGGCCTACACCAGGGGTCGTCTCACAAACTCCGGAATCTTTGACAAAGCGCAGCTTGACATCCTCCTGCCTCTTGGACACGAACACGGTATGTGGCGAATCGGGAGTGGGTGTCGGGCTGCTGATTACGAGCGCCACTGCCCATTGCAAGAGCAAGAACGATGCGAGGAAGTTGATCATCCGGAGGGACATCTTCAATCGCCCAGGTGTAGAGCCCTCCGTGTAATTTATAGACCCCCCTCAGCTTGCCTTCAAGAATCCGAATCCAGACTCCATATGGCCAACCAAAGTGTAGTCAATGATAGAACGCTTCACGTGAGAAACGTCTAGCGCATTGGCGAAAAGGAAGCTACACCGTGGTCCAAAATTAAGCAGACAGCATGTGTCTGTGACGCCAGAGATAAGGGAGGGATCATAGAAGAGACAGTGCGCTGCCTACGGCACAGCACACGATCGTCCCGAGGAGGTGGGTAGCTTTATTAGGCGATCGTTTTCGGTGCCCAACTACACTAGCACATGCATGACGAGAAGGACTTCTGAAAGGGTGTGTAGCAAGAGTAATGAGTGGGTTTAAACCCAAAAATGGCACTTTATTCTTTGATGACTTCAGGGTACTCAATCTGAGAAGGATCGCCTGTGGTTAAAGGTAAGGGCATTAGAAATAATGAAATCGATCTGTTCCTTCCGATAATCATCAGTGATCATGCTCGTGTTCGCTCCGTTGAGCTGTAAAATCGCCTGAACAAGGATGGCTACTCAGTTTTCCGCAGAATGGCGAGAAGAGGATGGTGAGGTACCTGGTTGCTCGCAGAATATTGAGACCACAGTGGGCCTAAGCAGTATTAGACCAAAAGAAAGCAGAAGTTAAGTAGTACTAACGAGGATTGCCTTTCCCATCATTAGGATCCAAGCTGGTGGCAAAGGAGACCCAATAATCGACCATGATTCCGCTGAGTTGGACTGCGGAGGGGGTCGGTACTGTTCCCGTCAGTAATCCAGGCGCGCCGAATACATAAGGAACCTCTGATGCATGAGAGACTGTGAGGGAAAACTCAGCCAGCGTAGGATAGGTCGAAACAAACTGAGGCACCTCCGCTAACAGGGGGTCCCTGTTGAGGATCTGTAAAAAGATAACCAAATGTCTTGACGCCAGCGTTGCTAGCAGTTTGAATCCAAGCTCTTCTCTGCGATTGGAATGACAAGTCCCCAACTAAGGATGCTGTCAACATGGTATAACAAGGACGTTACAGCAGGATGTACGCACACAGTGCGGAGGCTCGTTTGAACTGGCTGCTCAACCCAAAAGTTTGATCGCCTGTATTGAATGGGGAACCTAGAGCAGGATTATCTGGGTACAGTTGAAGTAGCGTTGTGGCGTCAGCGCTTAGAATTCTTGCACCAGATGGCGAGGGCGTATAGTTCGCGATGATGGCGGCACGAAGTTGGTCTTCGGTCACAATATTTCTTGGAGTGAATACCGTCGCTACGAAGGGTTATCATTGCACATCAGTCAAGTTGGGAGTACTGTGAGATCATTATGTACCTTCATCAAGGACTGTTCCGGCAATGAAGGGTAGTTTCGCAAAGTGTCCTTTCTTGAATAATTTGGATGGGATATCTGAGAACAAGCCGCCGGGACCATCAATTACTGGGTCCCAAGGGAATATTTCGCCAGATTCCCCAGACGCAGTGATATGGGCTTGAAGAAGAACAGAGCTGTTGATCGAAGACGAGCGAAGGCAGGTAAATGTATCGTATGATCCCGCCGTCGACGCGCACTGGGGAACGGCTTTGACGTAGTTTTGCCAATCAACTTCGCGATGAGCAGCGGGAAAATTCAATGATGTAGCAGCCGAGCCAGATTCAAAGATCTAAAAAGATAGATATCAAGCGCTGCGACGAGAGAGATTAGAACTTACAGCTGCCCGTGCTAAATGGGATATGTCGTTGTTCAGGAAATGGACTGCGAGCGATATTGAACCAGCACTCTGCCCAAAGACAGTGACCTACGTAAGAGTTTAGAAGGTTGAAAAGACAGATTTTCATGCTCCGTGAGTGGTGTACCTTGGTTTTATCTCCACCTGAGAGCCAGCGAGAAAAGAATCAACACAGAATTCAGAAAGGACAGCATCAGACCGGAAACATACCAAAAAAAACCAATATTGCTCTGAACCCACTGAAGTGCAGCCAGCTGGTCTTTCAGAGCGAGGTTTAGCGCACCGCGGTTAGCGGCTTCTTGCCCTTGTGGGAAGCCCAAAGGACCAAGCCTGTAATTCATACTGACGAAGACGACAGGAGTCCCCTGTGAGGGGTACCATTGAGTGACGATGCACTTCGAGCGAGTTGAACTACACTCACCCTCAGTAAGCTTTGTCCGACGATAGCGCTCGCATTGTAGATCTCAGAAGCTCCGACTATCCCGAAGGTTTGCGCTATGATCTCCAGGGACATAGAGGATACATACATTCGAAACCACCACCATATATCCAGAACATCACTGGAAGCAATACGCCGGCTGGAAGATTCGCGGGCCGGAATACGTTTACAGTCAAGCAGTCTTCAGATATAGCGTGCAACGAAGGGTCCTAGGGGCCTCACATTAGGTACACCGCAAACGGGATGAAAGGGTGTGGACGCACGTCTTGGAGACAGGCGGGTCCAAAGTTACTTGCGTCAAATGTTGGAGTATCGAGTTGGGTTTTGATGACGGGTGGACTAAGCCTTAGATTTCCGAGAGGTGGCTCGGCAAAAGGAATACCTGAAGAGTTGCTTAGTGCAAACAGATAGTATACCGAAATGTAACTAGATCTAATACCTCCAAAGAAATCCTGGCCAAACGCAGGCATAGCCTTACCAGTGATGGTAGTTTGTCCAATCTGGACCTGAGGAGCAGCGGCGACTGCTGTGAGTAGTGCCAGCAATGAAGCGAAGGAAAGCATTGCGAGTTTCCAGGAAGGGCTCTCGACTGCGAAGGTGGGTCCTACAGCAGTATATAAAGGGGAGGAAAATTAGATTCCTTTGTCTTGATGCATCAAAAATCCGCAAGGACGTATCAGATGACGGAGCATCTCAATGAATTAACGTCGGGAACCATCATTACGCGAAGAGGGTCGAAGAGAAGGAAGAGTGAAGCAGCGACCATATGTTTCGCTCCCCAAATAGTTACACATTGACAAGGGGTGAGACCAACGATGATCGTTTGGAAGAATGGGAGTCGGATCGGAGGATTCATAAGGAGGGTAAATTACGATAGCTGAAGTATGAGATGGACGTACCATCTGGGCCTATGGTCTTCTCATAAGGTTACGCAGCAGGAGCAATCAGTGACCAGTGAATGGAGATACAAGCGCGTATGAGCATTGTTAGACGAACGTGCAGTGAGAAAACCGGCGACGGGTATTCAATGATACCCTGTCCCTTGGATGCGAGGATGGACGGTTCCCAGTCGGATCACCCTTTGGGTCATCCAATACGCGATAGGCAGCAGTCTCTCTCATCAGCCATGACGCATATTGACTGGATACGGCAAACATTCCAATCCGTGAGAATGTCATTATTATGATGAGAACGGACATGCAAAGCGAATTCCTCAGACACATGACTCTCCACTCCTTGTAGAATCACTGGCTGTGGCGAATTGGGCTTCAGAAACATCGATTCCTCCTGTCAAAGGAACCCCCTGTAGTCGCTGAAGGGAAGTGCTCCTCAGGCTGAGCATGAGTCGAGATATCATCGTGCTTGCAAGGCTAAAGACGTTGTACGATGAGAAAGTATCAAGAAGGAGAGTGTATAAAGCCTACACATTGATGAACTGTGGCATAAGGATCTTCAGGATTGTCTATGCGACGCTGGATCAGATGGCAAGTTGAACGGGAGTGCAGGGGCGCTCACAGGGGCCAACTAGAATGTGTGTAACTCGGAGCATTCACCGGAGCGACAGGATGAAGAGTTCACGCACAATAAGCATCAGAATGTTTGCGAGATTAGTAAGTGATAGGATTCTGCATTTTCCAAATGAACACTGATTGGCAATGGCGTGTATAGTATAGGACGTCGAAGACATACCCAAAATAGATGGCACCTGAGAAACAACGGTTTAATCAAGACCAATGCCATCGAGATTGTGGACACTTACCATCGCTTAGAAGTCTAACCCATAGAGTGGAGCTCTCTGGACAGTCCCAAATAAGAAAAATGGCCTTTCTCAAAGTGAGAACGAAAACCATGATATCCAAGACAAGCAGTCCGGCCCATACGTAGGCGAATCCTTAGGGTCGAGAGAGATCAATACCCTGANTTTTTTCGCTCAGAAGTAACTTACGGATTCCCCTACGCATGTATGAAGCAATGAGACCTAAGCTCGAACCTACTGAAACTCACTTACTGAAATTCGGTGTAGAGACTATGACACCCCAGTTTGACTCCTTCGGGTATGGTCGTCGAGTTGCTAACCTTGTTGAGGATAAGCAACTGTATCTATATAGATGGGAGTGAGCCCGAGTTGGCAATGTTTAAGCGGACGAGCTTACAATACCGTTGATGATGACGCCCATCAGCACCATGATAAGGCTGAATAGAACGCGGCGGTCATGACCATGGAGAGCAGAAGTCCGGAAAACCAAGATGACTGTGCGGATGAGCAGCGACAGGCATCTCAAGCGTGTGGAGACTTACCTGCAATGATTAGATGAGTGATGGATAGATGATACTCAAAATACTCCATCGTAGCCGTGGTACATCTACAGGACATTAAATGGGTTTGCCGTGCACCCTACGAAGACGCGCATACCTCTTGAGAAGGAGGTGAACACCTTTCCATCTATCTGAAATAGACGGGTAGATACTTACCGTGCCATCCATGAAGAGGTCCGGCCTTACAAATACGACGAGGTACACGATGTACCCAACGAGTACGGCGTATCGATTCAGATAGAACAGGACGGACGCCAACGATCGTTGAGGCCTGCTCCAGAATCGTTCAACCTCCATGCCGATAGTGAGAAGGAAGTCATAAAACAAGATGGCTTGTTAACACTGTCAGCATGGAGATGATATACGGAAGCCGGTAGCCTCACCGTAAGAGCAAGCTTCAACGTAAGTGACAAGATTGCTGTAGAAAAGCCAATGATTAAGGGCGCCCATGTAGTAGAAAGGCGTGAACAGCTCACATTTGAGATTGAGCGACATTGGCAGTGAGCGAAAGCATTGTGTCCGAGTCAATGGGGCAGAGATGGTACTGGATGCATTATATACAAGGGGACAACTGTGCATCCAAAAATGAACGAGGGCAGACTGTGTTTCTGATATCAGGGTGGTGATGGCCCCGAGGAATCAGCTACGTATCTCCCCATTCTCTCAACCGTAAAATTCGGAGACGAAGAGCAGAGAGATAGCACCATATCAACATCAACATGGAGCGGTGAAATTAGCCATTCACCGGCAGCCAAACACAACAAAGTGGCGATGAACTGAAGGGAGGCAGCTGTCGGCATTGACTTACGCTTGAAGGTGATCTAGTTGCTATCACGAGTTTGGAAGCAGGAAAGTTTGAAGTGGGCTTTGGGTGCAGATATGCTTCTAGGAATGGTAAGTGTGTCTGATTGCACAGTCTAAAATACATACACGATGAATCCACGGAAAAACGAAAGCCCATAACCTTACAATCGACGATATCGACGATATCAGAATCAGAGTCCATTTCTCCGAACACGAACCCGCCCTTGAAACGGTAGATGGTGAAGCTCGATAGAGCCGGTCCCATCTATAGGTAGTCCTGGGATGCTAACGTCAACCGACGCCCATCCCATGATCCCAGCAATGGCCCCGTCAGCTTGGAAAAGGACCTAGAGCAGCAACTCATTAAATAGCACAAACACAAGGAGTTCAAAACAGTGACGACGTACCTTGCGAACGAAACTACTAAACTCCTTCTGGCGGCCAGGAAGCACCTTAATAGGAACGTCAACAATCTTAGCTGTCACGGCAAAGACAGATCCTTCGTCCTCGCCAGGTTCAAGCGGTACGCTGGTTGAATTTAACCAGTCCTCCGGCCGAATATGACCAAAGGCTCCTTCAGGCAGAGGGTCAGGAAAGTTGGGTGGAGGAGGAACTTCGAGTGGCGAAATATCATCTGGAACGTCTCCATCAAATACAAGAACATCAGGAAAAACATGCAGAATATCCAAGTCGAATTTCATAGACTTCGGGAGGACAGCACGTGCGTGAACCGTACCGCTCGCGAGAAACGAGGTACCAGAGGCCGAGATGCGCATGTCCTTAATGGTGACATCATGAAGGATGTTTGGCCTAGGATTCGGAGCTGGAAATACTGCCTCGAGGTGGATGGCAGGATAAAGCGGCGAAGACACGATAATGGCATTGTCTTCGGCAGACAGATATCGCGAGAGGAATGCAGAGAGTACTGAGGAGCTGTTCCCAGGAAGTGGGAGGATTTGCCCCTGAATACCAACAGTGATATTTGGGTGAGTGAAGGTGAATGGTTGGGTTGTGACCGAGGCAATTGGAAGGATATCATCCTCAGTCGGAAGGGAGATAGTAAATGGCAAAGACGGGGCGGTTAGGTGGATAGTCTTTGGCACTGGATCGATGGCAGTTGCTTCAGCTTGCAACTGTAGAGCTCCATGGACAGAAGTCAGGTTGAAAGAAACAAGGGTAATGAGTTGAGCGACAGGTGGAAATGGAGGGTGGGGTGTTCCGGGGAGTGGAGGTACTTGTCGCCGTATGTAAGCGCGCGGCACTTGGGGAGGAAACAGATTGATACACTCACTGAGAAGTTCTATCTTAGTGCGAACGTTTGACATTGTGCGGTGGATCATCGTTCTCCAGCCTCTTTCGTCAAGACCTCCACCCTGAACAGTGAGCTTGGATACGCTAGTACGCACGGAAATTGCACCAAACGACCAGACATTCTTCGCGAATGTTGTCAATTCGGAAGCGTCCGTGGTTGGGTAAATAATGAGGGGGACAGACAAGGGTGATAACCATGAGTCGTCATTCTGAGGGGGGTTTGCCGTTAACGGCAGTTCTAAAGGCGCTGTTTCAACACGAGCAAGTGTTATGGATGTGTTATACTGAGGCGAAATGGATATCTCGCGAAGGTGGAGCGAGACACGGTTGACCCTGTTAACGCCCCAGCGGCCAATCGACTTCCACAAACTCGAGAACAAGCCATCCTCGTCTTCATCACTGTGTATGTTGAGCAACGAGCCCGCGTTCACGCCAACTTGTCCTCCAAGCAGGACGTTGAGTGCGCCATCGTCCGTTATGTTCAAGACTTGGACTTGATCTGGGCCACGAAAGACTAGGGTAGCGTCAAGAATGTCTTCAGGAGAAGCCCCTGCTGCCTGTGCCGCATAAGAGTACGCGAGAAGAATCAAAAGGAGGATGGCGACGATGGTCACAGCCAAGGATATCACGAAGACATAGACTAGTTTGGCCCACAGAGGCCGGGGGGCTGTCGGGGTCGTGGAGGCTTCGCCCGTCGCTGTCTCTGACGACGACGACGACGATGAGCCGGACGATCTAGCGAGCAAAGGTGTGCGCTCGCTGGGCTCGACAGCCCTTGCCTTGCCTTTGTCGACGGGCTTGCATGGGGACTCTGCGGCGTCAGAGTCCATGATGACGATGTTACCTAATTGAGCAGGAAGAAGCCCGATAGACGCCCAGGCTAGGCCTCATTCCACGCAGACGCCCATTGTGGTATGGAACAGGCAGTGCATTTCGATTGCGGCAGCTTTGGGGTTCGTAACTGTGTGGGTGGCCGCGCAGTTGTGCCTCTGACTTTCTCTTTCTCTCATTCCACGACTATCAATGAGCTCCTCGTCCCATCAGCATCGGGCTCCGACTCGCATCAATGGCTCTTCGTCTCGTCGTCCAGCCTCGATCGCAGAGCTAGCTGAACGAGCTCTCGATAACCCCTGGGAGGAGGGCAAGCCTCTGAAATACTATCTCCGTGTAGCTGAGAAATGTCGCCGCGATGGCAAGGAATTCATGCAGAAGGGGGATCTTGAGGATGCCTTCGTTCAATTCGCCAGAGCTGCTACGCTCGTCCTCGAGAAAATACCATCTCATCGCGAATATCACGACGTCCTGACACCGGCCCATCGACAAAACCTTGGCTTGGTCTGTACTATTTTACCATGATCGTATGCTGCATCCGTATTCCTTCCTATGTCAACCTTGCAACAACTATTCGTCTGTTTCATCTTCAGCACGACGTCGGGGCTAACTTATTTGATGCAGAACGGTCAAGATATCCTCGACCACCTCAGCAATCTAAAGCCGAGTCTCGTAGAGCGTTATGAGAAGTGGATCGTGGCCCACCCTAACTGGGATCCTGCCCAGGAATCGGAAGAGCAGCAGCAGCAGCAGGCGGAAGCCGAGATGCAGCGTCGTATACAAGTGGAAGCAGACGAATGGAAGCGACAACGCGATCCACCCCCGCCACAACCCCAAAGGGAGGAGAGGATTGAACAACCAAAGCGCCAAACCCCAGCGATTTCCAATGCTCCGGACTATACGTTCTCTAATCCGCTCGTCCCACCATCAGTCTCCCCTCGACCTCCGCAGAATGAGCCCTTCGATTACGCTAGGATGAACGCGCAGCTGAGTATCGATGGCAAGAGTGATAGGCATCAACAAGAACAGGACGAGATGCGGCGCAGGCAGGAAGAAATCACTCGAAGACGCGCAGAAGATCGACGTCGTGAGGAGCAGGCAGGGATAGCTCAACGCCAGTATGAGGCAGAAGCTGCTGCTCGCGCCGCTCGTCAAGGGATCCCGACTCACAATGCAACGCCTCTCGCAGCCACCGCCTCTGCGCCGTCTGTACTGGGTCCCTCATCATCGTTCTACCCTCCAAACCCTCCTCCTCCTGCCCCCAGTTCTTCTTTTGTCAGTAGGCCACCGCCAACTAGTGTGCAATATCCGGCAATGCCATCGACGTCGAGCTCCCTGCATACCCCAATGGCAACCACCTCTCGACCGCCTTCGTTCCTAGAACAATTTCCGACAGCCGATGCTCCGTTGATGATGCCTCTGGAAAGCCCAACAAAGTACGAAGGCGACTCGACTGACTCCGAGACTCTTCAGCGACAACATGATTGGCGTAGGGGGAAACAGCGTCACATAGAAGCACATCGGACACCCACCAGGCCTGTTCGAAGGTGCGTGTATCGCTTCCGCGTGCTTAAGCTTGCTGATGAAACGTTTATAATTACTACATTACGATCAGTCCGTCGTACCCACCTCCGATTACCACTACATCACCCCCACCAGCAGAAGGGCAACGAATACTCTATCCCCAACTTATGTCCCCTCATCAGAAGAAACAAGGCTACGTGCCTTCGCTACATTCGATGTTCATCCCTCCGACTGGCTCGCATATTGCACCATCCACGCTTCTGTTTGAATCAAATACGACACCCAATGCTGCGCAATACAACAATCGTGTTCTTTACGCAGACTTTCTCCCTCCACAATCTGTACCGCAACAACAACAACATACATTCTCGACACCCACTCACTATCTCCCCCCGACACAACATTATCAGCCACCTCAACCGCAACATCAACCTCACGCCGCCCCTTCACCTGCCTTTCAGCCGCCACCTGAGCCATCGCGCTCTGAGGATCGCATTATCCGCAACAAAGCACGGAGCGACGCGCCTGAACTGAAGACAATCAACTTACCTAGGGATTGTTTACCTCGGTTCCTCGCCATCGCGAAAGTGAATACGGAGTTGAACAGAGAAACTTGTGGATTGCTGTTGGGTAAAGACAAAGGGCACAAGTATGTGGTTACCACGTTGCTTGTCCCAAAGCAGCATTCGACCAGTGACACATGTACGATGGACGAGGAAGAACTCGTGCTACAGTTTACGGAAGAGAGAAGCTTGATCACGTTAGGCTGGGTGGGTATCCTCACCTTTGAGATTAATTTTGTTGATGCCTAAATGTTTGCTCAGATCCATACCCATCCGTCACAGTCATGTAAGCATGCAAAGAGTTCATGTCATCGATTGCTCTGACCCTGCTACCAGGTTTCATGTCCTCTGTTGATCTGCACACCCACTCTGGCTTCCAGCGCATGCTCCCTGAGTCATTCGCTGTCGTCTGCGCTCCGAAATCCAAGCCAAAGTATGTTACACCGCCCACCATCCCTTCATCGCTCACCTCGATTCTAGCTTCGGTATATTCCGTCTAACGGATCCCCCTGGCCTGAAAACGATCTTGGATTGCACAGCGAAGGAGGCCTTCCATCCACACCCTGACCTCCCGATATACACGGTAAGGTTTCCCTACATGCGGATGCTGACAACTATCCGCTAATTTGATTTTCTTGCTCGCTTGCAGGATGCGGACAAGGGCCATGTTCAGATGAAGGACATCAACCTAGAGATAGTAGACCTGCGTTGAATGTACTCTTTCATTAGGGCATATGTTACTATTTTATGAGTTCAGTACGGTTGTACCAGTGTACGAGGGTCGGTGTATTCGTTCTGTGTTTACCAGGCTATGTTCGACAGCCAGTTACGTCATGATGAAACTTCCGCGCGGGATTGACTTCTCGTGGACAAATAAGTGCAAAGGAAGTCAACCTCTATGCACACCATCAGGAGCCCAAGGCTTCAGCACAACCACTCCCGACGACGCCGGTAGGCCCATTCGCCTAGAATGCGTCCTGCAAAGAAGAACCCCATCCTCGAGTTCATCTCCCAACGGCGGTGGACCATATTTCTCGTATGCATAGTGCTCGCCTTCATGCAGGCGGGCTTCTTCTCCGGACATCGGCTGCACAGACATTTCGACGTGTATCCAGACCAAATTGTCGAAGAATGGTACTGGGCGTCGCAAGCTGCGAAGTGGCTACGTCTGGCAGAGACTCATAAAAAGGTCCTCACGGAACACCCGATTCCCAAGCTCATGGATGAGGCGGAGGAGAAGTTTAGGCAGAAGGTCGGGCGTCAGAGCAAAACGCTTCAGGCGGCTGTGGCAGAGTACAAGCGAAGGTACGACCGTAACCCGCCAAAGGGGTTCGACAAGTGGTGGGAGTTCGCTGTGGCGAATAATGTCACTTTGGTCGACGAGTACGATGGGTTGATGAAGGACCTGGCGCCATTCTACAAACTCTCGGGGATTGAGGTTAAGCGACGCGCCGAGCAGGTATGCATACTGTATCTTGTATGCTGAGGTCTAACTGACTTGATGTCTCGTGGAGGTTGGACAATTACCTTCCATCGACTTGTTGCGACTTCGCGGTGGAAAGCCAACGATGGTCAATATGAATAAGGGGTTCGTGGATTCTGAAGTTAGTGCGAGAGCGCATGGGTTTCGAAGGATGATTGAAAAGTTCCAGCATCTGGTATGTTGTATTCCTCACTTGTTCTATTTAGCTGGTGCTAAACTTGGTCAAGCTCCCCGACCTCGACTTCCCCATAAATGCAAAGGCAGAAGGTCGCGTCCTTGTTCCTTGGGAACACCAGAGATATCCAAATTTAACAAAGGAGGACTCATCTAGTACGTATCTGCACTGCGTACCACTAAATCGCGCATAACTTACCCTTCATAGATGGGATCGAAGATATGCTAGGAGGCCCTTTCCCTCCCGATTGGAGAGGTATAGGGAATGTTTGGGAGGCCTGGAGACGAACTTGTCCACCCGACTCAGCTGCGAGACGATTGTTCTCATCACTGAGGAATACATTCGCTGGCAAACCACCGAATTACCTTGCCACGAATACGACACCGCCTGGTAATGACTTCAGCTTCGTGCCGACCACTGCCTCCACTTTCGACTTCTGCCAGAAGCCGTACGCGCACTACACGCAAGGTCATTTCTTCTCGGATTGGCGCACCATCCCGGTTTTGTATCCCGTGTTCAGTCCAGCTACCACGGCTGGATATCTTGATATCAGGATTCCAAGTCATTACTACTATGGAAGTACCAAACGATACACCTATGGCTGGGACCCCGTAAATATGCAACTCAAAGACGTTGACGACATGGAGAAGCCCTGGGAAGAGAAAGCGGATATCATTTTCTGGAGAGGAGCGAGCACTGGAGGAGGCAGTCACCCACCTGGGTTCTCTCATCAATACCAACGCCATCGGTATGTAGCCACTTCTTGAAGCGTTGAAAACGTCTTGAATTACGCCCCCTTAGATTCTTGCGAATGACTTCAGATGAGTCTGAGACTAACCGCACGATCACCTTCGAAGATCCCCCTGGATCGAAGAATTTCGTCTCAGTCGAAGTGCCTATCGTAGAGTTGAACGATGAAGTCATGGACGCGGCCTTCGTGAAAATTACAGATGCGGGGAATTATCCTGGTGGTATTGAGGAAATGAAAAAGGTTCATCGTATGGCTGACGCGGTTCCACTTGGTACACATTGGTCGTATAAGTATCTCATCGATCTAGACGGTATGGGGTACAGCGGTCGCTTCATGTCATTTTTGGCTAGCGACAGTGCTGCGCTGAAATCGACCATCTACGACGAATACTACTCGGATTGGATCCAACCATGGTACGTTCCCTTTCATACCAAGGCTCCGCCCTCATTGACCTCGGTTAGGGTGCATTTCATACCGGTATCGCCTAGCTACAGAGAACTCTATAACATCCACGCATATTTCTCTGGGCCTTCTCCTACCACGATCGAGTTTGCCAATGCTTCACATCCTCTTGTATCTACTACAGGCGGATCTGTCGAGGGCGATCGAAGGTTACGAAGGATTGCCCGGGCTGGAAAGCAGTGGAAGAAGACGATAGGAAGGACGATAGACATGGAAGGTGTGGCCTTCGCCTTTACTTCCCTACTGCTCACTCAACGTATCTTTAGTGTATGTGTTCCGCCTATGCCTTGAATGGGCGCGGTTGTGCTCCGAGCACCGTGAAGACATGGACTTTACTTTATGACCTAGAGACGATTGCATTTGTAACTACGATTGTTGTGCGCATTATCAGGCATGTATCATTATTGGCATCGGTATCACTATTAATACAAGATTTACTTCATGCATTATTANACAAGGGATGCGTCCTTGTGACTATTGGCAAGTAATGCTGTTCCCTTGACTCTTGTTCCTTTCACTTACGCGTCGATGTTGTTTCCCTTTATCAGGTCAACGCTTTTGTCGTGAGGCAGGTTTGTCTATTTACGGAGAAATCAGTGACAGGATCAAACACGTTGCGAGTGCGTGGGCGTTATCCTCGCGATCGTTCGACAAAGTCATATGCCCTTACATGCTCGCTACTAGCCTTTCATACAGGTTGCGGCTTGCTTTGACCCAGTGCATACATAAATAACATCCAGCCGACCCACTGCTTTTACGTCGACACCCACTCTACCCGTCATGATTAATGGCATGCCCTCGCCCCGTCTCTTAGCCTCACCAGCCCTTCGAGGATACGATGTATACTCTCCATATTACAGATCGCCAAACGGCTCGGAATTCCAAGTCGAAAAGACTCCCAAACTTTCTCATTCCAAACGATCATCCATGGTCAATGGAAGTCATCACCTCGAAGATGATTATCTCTTCCGAGAGCATGTCTCGCACTTCCTTGCTGTAAAGGATATGCCCATGACCGTATCTGGCCGAATACCGCTTGATCCTTCCCATCTACTCCTGTTCTTTCGATCCAAGGTTGGTTTGTCTTCGTGTCAATAGAGTTTGAGTTATCTGACCGTTTGTAGAGCGGCATCACGCATTCGTTGGACTTTCCTATTGATGTCGACTACAACACCCCTCCGGCGCTCGATGTTCTGATTGCTGCGTGTCGACCTCATCCTTCATCTGGCACCGATGTACTCGACCGAGAATCTCTGTATTATCCGGAGAATCTTCCATTGACGACGACTCTCGAAGTTGCGAACCACCCAATTCTCGAAGCTGTCAAGAATACGTTGTTCCCAGAATTGCCCACTGGTCATTACCTCACGGTGTCGAGAGACCGATTAGAAGTTGTTGCAGCGGGTGGCCGTATGGAGATTCAACCGCAGTCATTGAGAGATGACGGGCGTTCTGCAACGATCATCGTCACGCTCCCTGTACGTTTTCGTGGCGGAGCACTTGTTATCCATGATCCCGAGGGTAATCAAGAGAAGTACGATGGGCGTGGTGGGAAGAGCGGTGATATCGAGTGGACGGCGTTTGTGGCTGATTGCGACTATGAGGTCGAGACTGTTACCAAGGGTTGTCGGATGACGATTTCCTATGCTGTTTTCTTGAAGACCTTTGGACCTTCTGGGCTCAAACCGGATCCACTCATCCACCCGAGTAACAGGTTCTTGGATCTTCTCTCCCCGATATTCAACCTCGCCCGCGGACGCAAGATCGCCTTCTATGTCATGAACGATTATAACGTCAACCCTTCGGAGGTCCTTGCTGAATTCCTCGTTCCTGAGGTTAGTTAATTTCTCAACACTTGATCACAGCGTACCTGACGATTTTCGGAATAGTTGAAAGCTGGAGATTCATTGCTCTATCACGCCATGAAATATTACGAGTTGGCACCGGAACTCCATTGGACTGCTGGTGGATACATTTGGCCCATCGACAGGACTGTCGAGATGTCGAATACACCCCCACTGCAGGAAGCACCTGGAATTGGGTTACCAATGGGAGTGGTGAACGGGCTCAGAGGTAGTCCTGCCATGCGCGGCGCCTTCAGCACATACAACGATCAGAGCATCGAGGAGGATTTCCTGAGGTTGAGAGTGGAAGATAGCGGAGCTATTCCCTTGGTGGAGGCCGATGTCGTCGTCTGCACCAACTGGGACCCAAATAGTCCCAACGTCCCTGTCGGTAAGGCTCGAGTCCCCATGATCTCGGGCTCAGGTGGTGAGCTGGAGAAGTTGGTGGTTAATGTGTTGATGGTTGTATATGTTAAGTAATGCTCTCCATAANTTTCTTTTTTTTCCTTGGGCTATCTCTCCATCAGGCTTTCGATAACCTCACATTTGTATAATGCATCTCACCATCTCTGTATTCTGTAGGCTGTCAATGGATCAACTCACTTTCATACGCAAATGAGTGTCACATGTTTCCTCTCAAAAAAAAACAGCGATATATCGTCACTTATTTGCAATACGCCGCATCTGACGGAGGGCCGAAATGCACTCAACGATCTATCAGTCGGACTGGACTCGTCGATTCAACTTGCTTTCGCTTCGTGGGTCTTGCTGCCTGCCACACCACGCGGTGATGGGAGCGAAAACTTCTTCGTGGTCCCGGGATCTGAGAAGCTTCTTCTCCATGGCGTACCAATGGGCAGACCTCATGACAATGGTCGCCCCGGGTTATATTTAAACACGCCCCTCTGGCCATCGGAAGGCTCCCCGACTTTCTGTCCCACAAACCTCGATTTGCCTCGAAATCGACAGCGATGGATGAGAAGAAGGATCCCAACTTGACTCGCGGCGAATTCATCACTCAAGAACTCGAGGAAGTCATCGGGGATCTTGATAATGGAGAGATCAATGAGATGGCAGTGGTAGCTGAAGGAGAAGAACGAACAACGTGGTTCGTTTGGCTTTTGGTAGCATCTTCGACTATCTCGGGGTTGCTTTTCGGTGCGTTCCACTTTCTCCCCCTCGGATGAATATGGACTCAGAATTACCTAGGTTATGACACGGGCGTCATATCTGGAGCCCTCGTTACCATTGGATCTGACCTGGGTCCAGCGGAATTATCCAATGGACAGAAGGTGCAGTGCATGGGAAAGTCCTCGTCGGAAGCAGGCTGATCTAAATCATACTATAGGAATTTATCACCTCCGCAACTACCCTTGGCGCGCTGCTTGGTGGTTTGGTTGCTGGTATTTTATCTGACTGGACCGGACGACGATTTGTTCTCGGTATCGCAGACGTGATATTCATTGGAGGAGCTATAGGCCAAGCCGTTTGTCACGATGTGTGGAGCATGGTGGGTCACAAGCGGACGAGCGAGTGCTATTACTGAAACAAACTGCTTCAGATTGGGGGGCGTTTCCTCATCGGAATAGGTAAGGTGATACCTCCGCTCTGGAACTCGACGATTTAAATCATCCCCCGACGTCACTAGGTGTGGGTTTGGCCGCATGCATTGCGCCCCTATACATCCAGGAGCTCTCCCCTACGCGTCTACGAGGGAGGATGGTGGTCCTGAACGTCGTCATGATCACTCTGGGGCAGGTCATTGCTTATGGTATCGGCGCTGGATTTGCGAATGTCCACTCTGGGTGGAGGTATATGGTCGGACTAGGAGCTGTCCCCGCTGCTATCCAGCTTGTTTTCCTCCTATTCATGCCTGAAAGCCGTAAGTCCTTCGGCTTGGCAGGTAAAATAAACCGACTAATTCACAAACAGCGCGTATTCTTGTACGAAGAGGCCAGATAGATCATGCACATGCGATCATGGCCAAAATATATGCCTTTGCTAGTTCAACGGAAGTTGACCTGAAGGTCGGTCGTGTGCAGCTTTGAACTCCCGCCATTCCTCACAGGTTCGCAATTCCAGGTTAAGGTCCTTCAGGCTTCCGTCAGACAGAGCATCCACATCAGCAACACGACAACATTATATCAACGCTGCTACTCTATGATATCCAACCCGATCAACCGTCGAGCTCTCAGTGTGTTCTTCATCTACTTCCACTAGTATGTCGCGAGAGATCTGACACAGCTTTTATCAGTCGTTGGATGTGGCATGCAGGCCTTCCAACAGCTTTGCGGTTTCAATACCCTCATGTATTACTCAGCCACCCTCTTCAAAGATATCGGCTTCGACCAACCAACTGCCGTCGGTTTGATCGTTTCTGGCACTAACTTCATATTCACTCTCGTGGCGCTCAAATGGATTGATCGTATTGGGCGCAGGAAGATAATGGTTTGGACGGCACCTGGGATGATCTTCGGCCTGACATTTGCCAGTATATGTTTCCACTGTGCGTGACTTCCATCTTATCCGTGAAATAGGGTTTCTGTTTACGACTTTTATCTCCAGTCTTGACCAGAAAAACTGGGGGAAATCTTGTCGACGGGCAAGACTATCCCGAGGTCTGGTCTGGGCTCGTCCTCTTTTCTATGATTTTGTTCGTTGCTTCCTATGCCACGGGTTTGGGCAATGTGCCCTGGCAGCAAGGGGAATTGTTCGGCCTTGAAGGTGAGTTCTTATCGTTTAAGCTTCGTAGCCCTCTCGATCTAAACTATCTCTCAATTTCAGTCCGAGGGATCGGAACATCCTTATCCACAGCAACCAACTGGGCAGCCAATCTCTTGATTGGTTCTACGTACCTCTCACTCATGGCTAAGATCACACCCTCTGGTGCCTTTGGCTTTTACGCAGGACTGTGTCTATTGGGTTGGCTCTTCTGCTTGTTCTGCTTCCCAGAAACAGCTGGACTCAGCTTGGAGGAGGTCCGGATGATATTTAAGGATGGTTTCGGGATCAAGGAAAGTCAGCGGCTGAGGAAGGTCAAGAAAGCGATGAAGCGGCAGGTCAAAGAGGGTGAGGTGAGCCCTTCGAAGGTTTGAAGGTGTTTCATTAGATGGTAGCATGTATACTAATGACCTGATGACGGATGCTACGACCATGGTCATATACGTTTCGTGGCAGTCCAGAAAGATGCCTCGTAGACATAGCCTAGCATTCCGGCCGAGTTGCTACAATATGTGGTTGGAACCGTCTGTTCATTCTGTAGGAAAAAGACGTGTTACGCAAAGTTCGACGTCCTGATGGAGGGGACACATACAGATATGTCAAACCCGATCTCGTTACATAGGTTCTTGACTTCTTCCAGATCAAGTTCAATGGAGGGATCGTTCGAACTGTTGTTTTCGAAATGCCAAAGCAATGGGCCTGTAGGACATGGCGCATCAGCTCAGGGTAAATCGAGGCGCATCATGAGATACTCACCCAGATTTATCCATACTCCACCGGGAGCCAATATTTTGTGTATAACACGAAGGTAATTTACAACATTTTTGGCCTAACGGTGTGGATAATTAGCTACTAAATGATGAGCAGACAAGATGGGCTTACCGTATCGATGAAGAAGCAGGTCAACACGGCATCCCACTGGCCAGCGGATGGTCCATCTTCGTCAGTATCTTCACCATATATTTCCTCAAAATCGCCTATGCAAATGACTCAGTTGGAGTGTTTCACTTATAAACGAAGATAGATCGACATACCCGCAACAAGGGAGAAATTGGATCCTTTTGGGAGTGCTGATGGCAATACATCTGGTAGGCTTACAGCCCGGAGCATCGCTTGACGTTTGGGGACATTAGAGAATGAGTGGACATAGGGGTGGATCGTGTATTTGTTGATTTGGTCTGTTCTTGAAAGGGACGCGTCAAAATTCAGTACTTTTCGAGCCAAAAACGGAGCATACCTATTGAGAATGTGGAAGGAGGGCAGAAGCATGTAATGCGAGAATTCATTGCCCTGACAGGCGAAACCTGATCAACATGTCTGTTGAGAAGATACAAAGGGGATAACAAGGCATGAACTTGCCTAAGCTGGCGACATCGTATGCGAGACGTCCCAATCCGCATCCAGGGACCAGAACACGAAAGTTTCCACTAGAGACAATGTTAATTTCTCTCTGATGGGCGTTACTGCCTGACTTACCGCTCAGCAGCGGGAATGTCTGAGAAATGCTTTAATAGTGCATCTTTGATAGGCCCATAAGCTTTCTCGCGTTCGTCCTTTCCCTGTTAAGAATTAGGTTTGGTAAGGAGCAATGAAAGATGATGTCTGTAAGGTCACCTCTGCACTCCAATCTCGTACGAATTGCTTTAGTGTACTGCGTAGCTTATCCATGTCAAAGTCAGACTGTCCGCCAGTACTTGATCGAGCGTCAGAGTGTGAGTGTGAATGAGAGTGCCCATGCCCATGTTCATGTGAATGACCAGCGGCATCATCATGACTATGGCCTAGAAAATCATGTCTATCATATTGACATAGGTGCTTTATTAGACGTGTAGTAAAGGACTCACATGGCTTTGCCTCCTTCTGTGCATCGTCCCCATCCTCAGACTGGTCATCTGGGTGATGACCAAAGATTTCGGGGTTCGCGATGATTTGATTCAAGAAATCCGCGTTCACTTGGATCGCCTTGTCCACTTCGTCGAGCTTCTCCTTATACCCGACTTTACCTATGAGCTCCCTGTCGTTTCTGGGGATGGTAAAGAGATCCTTTCTGCGTCTGTTGTTGGCGGCCAGCTTTTATATTCGGGTCGTATACGCGATATTTTGTGATGGACGCGATGTTACTCACAGAGTAGCGAGAATAGTTGCGGAACGTCGCTATGACCTTTGCGAACTGGGCCTCTTCCTCTGCTACGTCGTCGTCGCTCAGATGTCGAGACATGGCGTCGTGGTCGCGCTGATAAAAGTTTGAGATGTCGAACCCCTGAATACGATCGTTCAACGATTCCGGTCCTGACAATTGGGCGCTAAAACCAGTTCTCCATCCACCAAAACAAAGTGCGTCGAAATGGTAAGTCTCTGGTCCATTCGTACAAGCATGCTGTTCTGATTACGTTCGTCAAGGCTCGTAATGAGGAAAAGGCGCAGTCTATGCTTTACCGCTTTCGCGAGGCCCAAGCTGCTGAGCTTGGGCTGGGAACGCGTTCAGATCGTCGGCCTCGGATGGCCAGTGCATGCAAGAGTCTTCGGGAGTGTGAGCGCTGGAGGGGAGAGATTCTGCGAGAAATAAGCAGGAAAGTGTCGAAAATCCAAGATTGTGAGCTCTGTCCTTGTCAAGTCTATTGCAAGGTGATCCTGACACTCGCTCGGTTGACAAGCTGGTCTCACTGACTACGAAGTTCGTGACCTGAACGACGAAATTAACAAACTCCTCAGAGAAAAGAGGCATTGGGAAAATCAGATAGTAGCGCTTGGTGGTGCCAATTACCGACGAAATGTTGCTATGCTTGATGACGATGGGAAGGAAGTTCCGGGAACTAAAGGCTACAAGTACGTCGTCCTATCCCTTTGTTTTCGCCTGATATAGAGCACTTGAATAGGTACTTTGGTCGCGCTAAAGACCTGCCTGGTGTTCGTGAGCTGTTCCAGAGCCGAAAGCAGGAGGAAGAGGAGGAGAACCAAGCATTCGCGTTTTACAAGAAGTTCATGAACCAAGGGCCCCCCTACTATGGCGACATGGATGAGAATGATGGAGAACTGCTCAAGTACGAGGAACAAGCCGAACTTGAAGGTATGTGTGATCCCCCGTGCGTTCCTTCTCTGATATTGACAACTTTTGGCGACGCTTCTAGAATGGGAGGAGGCGTATAATAACCTGCGAGAAGCCCTAGGCGTGCCTAATGATCAGCCAATACCCAAACTTCAGCTAATAGCCAACGGTCGCCCACCACCATCCGATGCACACGGTTCTGGGACCAAAAGGAAAGCTTCGGAGGAAGACGATGTTGATATGGAGGATGGAACCAAACGCACGAAGTCCGACGACCCCCCCTGCCTCCTCAAAAATAGAACCAGCACGACAACATGCACAAATGGCCGCGTCATATATAACATTTTTGGACGCAGAATCGCTGCTTCCTCCAAAGATGCCGACACGCGAAGAGATGGAAAAGGTCCTCCTCGAACTGAGGAAAAAGGCCCTTGTGGAAGAATACTTCGGCGAGGAAACTGCAGCATCATAGGCCCTGTATCATTATCTACACCCATAATTCCATTGTAGTTACCCCTGAATACTGCTTTCCTTTGACCACCACCCAACACGGCATCGAATGGATGTTCATCCCATCATAACCATTGATCTAGTAGGTTTTGTACCTGCGCATCTACATACCTACAATGTTATTCTTAGGTCCTCGACCGTCGCAACGCCAAAGAGGCACTGAATGGTGTTCTTCACGCCATACTATTTCACCGACTCTTTGGTCCAGTGAAGCCTCAAACTTTCGAGGTTTTGGACGTCACCATGGTAAGACACGTTCTGCTTGACACTCGGGATTGTCTCACATAAACGAGCACGCAG